>OMKZ01006492.1:81851-124054 GCA_900302535.1 Neoniphon sammara | reverse complement strand
TTTTATATCAGTATATAATATCTACTAGCATCTACAACAACATATATTTTCAATTACTATTCCCTAATTTGTTTCAGATCTCACTTCATGATACATAAATTACCACTTTCTTTATAGAATTATGTAATTCAATTTTATTATTCTAACATGATACTGAATTGTTGAAAGCGATAAACAACCCTACACTAACTCTAACCTTTACTGAATTATTGCCATGCCCTAATTTCCAACCAACAAAGCTCCAACTACTCAGATGACATTATCACACTGTACAATTTTATTACAATATACAATAAAAAGAAAATTAAACCTGTTCATGGCATTAACAGTTGAGTTATAGCAAAATGATTTGTCTATCAGAGAAAAAAAACAACTCAGGCACTACACAAAGTGTAGTAAAACTCTGTGCCAGTCAGTGTTTGGTGCTTAACAGCCATGTAAAGCCGCAGGTGAGAGGGGAGCCAGACATCTGCCTTGGCTCCCTCACTTTTTTTCTTTGCTTATAGTGAGAGGTTTAGTATATAACAGCACCAAATAAATCATATAATAATGAAGTTTTCTCAATTAAGAGTATTTTTTCAGCAAGGATAAATAAATGATAAAGAAATGTGATACATGATGTTCCATTGGTACTGACAGGTATTTAAAGTTTTTACAAAATAATACTTTGAATGTTAGGTGATATACTTTACAGCTGCAAACAAAACTCTATCAGGGTTCTTAAATTTGAGCACCTACTTTCATGCTGCCTTTAAGTTATGCCACCAGATTGCAGGAGAGCATTATTTAAAGTTTCCTTTTACAGAACAGAACTGGTTTTCTACAAAGCCTGAACAGCCAGTGTGCATTATTATGTGGGACATCTGTGCATTGAGTTGGCAATGAATGATTGTAAACCAATGGGACTCAGTGTGGGCACGCTCTGGCCAAACCAGCAAATGCCACAGTCAAGGTCAACAAGATGAACTGGACTGGAACACATAAGTTAGCTGCTGTCTGACATATAGGGCACCATCAATCTCATCGCCACTTCCCCTTCTGCATCTAATCCCTAAGCATGAATGGGGTATTTATCACATCTAGTGATACATAATTTCACCGTGGAGAATGGAGCCCCCGCTCTTGTGCATTGATGTCAAGCCAGAGTCTGTCCTCGGGTGAATGGTGACATCTATTCCAACAAGAAGCGTTGAGTCAAATACACAGAGAAGCTAGCGGCGTGCATAACACAATTACAGTACCGAGCCATATCCATTACAGTGGGGACTGGAATGCCATGGGCAAGTCTCCTCAGACCCACTCAGTCATGCAAATACTCTTAGCTCCATCCCACACATAACAGGAGGATCACACCAGGCCATGGCACGTTTCCATGCCTCAGAGGGTCTTGTCTGTATGGTGTCTGTTTCTGTGTCTCTCTCTCTCTCCAACCCTATATTTTCACAACTTTCTTTAATGTACATAATGCATTGTGGAGCAATACAGTCGTACAATACAATACAGGGAGGTTTAACGTGGTGCAGACCGAGACCAGTGAATTCTGTCTGCAGAACCTGCACAACAGACTGTATCCTGGCCATTTCGTCAGGTTAATCCTATCCATCTGACTATTGCTCTTACAGCCGAACACCATTACAGAGTGACTCAGCAGTATGGAGGAAAAATGGCCATCAAGCAGGCCCATTAAACAGCTGCCCTACAGTGGCTCTCACAGTGTCATGGTACAGTAGAACCCCAAAATAAATATGAACGAGCCAACATTTCAGATACTACCTTGTCACTATTTGTTTTGTAGCCAAATCAGAGAAATAAGTGTGACTGAATCAAAATCTAATAAGGAATTGCAGCAAAATTGCAGCAAAGCAATAAAAAGGAATAGTAAGTAGCATATAACAACAGCCATTTATTTTATTTTCAGGAAAACATTTAGGCTAATCGGGTGGTTCTCTTTTAAAATGTTACAGTTAGAAATCAAACTTGCAAGGATTAATTGATTCCAAACAGACAGTAAATTTCTCTGTCTTAGGAATAAAATCAAAAGCAGGTCACTAAGCGAAGGGTAAAGACCCATGAAAACAGACCCTGTGATGCCAAGGGATGGTTTTTATTTGGCCATCTGCAGTCTCAGCATGACCACAAAAAAGCATGAAAAGTAGAGCACAGGACGGCACTGCCAAACACAGACTTAAACAGCTAATTAGGAAACCACATGACATTAAAGTTAAATATTTAACTGAAGAGGCAATGACTGTGCAGTTAGTGTGTGGTTAGAATTAATACTGTTAGCATTTTAATGTTCTGCTTTCAGACATCCACCTTTGATCCATTTTAACTAAAAGTCATTTAATGCCTTATTGAACAATCTGTATTTTTAAATATTTTGTATTAGAGGTTTTGTAACAAACAGATTTTGTTTGTTGGTGTGAAAAGCACCAACTGTTCCCTATACACAGCAAAAATTATTGGCATTATGGGTGAGCACTATGCTGGGACTATAGCTCGTCCATGTGCTCTGTCTTTCCACCATGTGTGTAATACGACTGACAGACCAAGCACTGCATCTATGAGGCCTCTCACACTACACCTACAGTCCTGACATCACTACTGCACCGCTCTGCCGCAGAGGCTGTTCCTTAGCAACCAGCTCAGAAAACCATGTCACCATAGAAACCATCAGAGGAAAGAAAAAAAAACTCATTATATTTTGTGATAACGACACTAATACAGAGGGGAGGTGAGTTTATGAATAGGTGTAGTTAAAGAGCTGAATATTTCTGCTGCTTTTTAATAACGTAATTGCTCTAACAACTGTCAGTGGAGTTACCTAATCTCATCAGCTCTGGCTTGAAAAAACAAACATCCCATACAAGGGCAATAATAACCAAGAGGGTGTTAGTTAATGGAATTAATGGCACAACAATGTGGAGTGAAATTAAATAATCTACCAAAATATTCAAATTGCAGACTATTGGTTACAATGATTAATGTCTGAAATGTGCTTCTTGATACATCATACATAAATGTATATAAATGCAGAGAATGTGAGAGAGGTTTTTATTTGGGTAGCAAGTTAATGCTACTTATTTTAGCAGCTAATCACAAAGCATAGGTAACTGTGCTTAGGATAGGACGGTTGAAATATGTGTCAGGCCGATCGGATTGCTTGCCCAGTACCAACTCAATTATGTGTGAAACCATGAGGGTGAACATCCATTTAATAGTGTGCTAGTGTTTGGTAGGAATATGAGATGGAGTCCTAGAAACCCATTTCTCTTAATACATTTAGCAAACATTCCCAACTGACTTTAAGCCTATTGGGCTGACTCCTCCAGGGCAAGGAAGCAATCTACGGAGACGTGAGGAAAGAATAGAACAGATCCCCTCATACTTCAGAGAGACACTTCTGTTTTTTTCTAAAATCAAAGCAACATTGAGTTGCTAAATCCACTTGCTTCCTTGTTCTGTGCTGACTGCTGTATAATGAGCCTCCATTTAGACTGAGAAACAATACAACAGGGTACGAGGAAAATGTCTAAACCAAAACTGCTGAATACTGCTGGTTGTGAATGTCTTCACAACCAGCATTGTCTAGAAAACTGCACCGAGCCAATCCATGAATAGATGTAAAAAAGGTCAAAAGAGCATTTCTCTCTATACTTGTCTAGTCTCTGTACTTGTCTGACAAATCAATGCATGAGCAGTGGAGAACAACATCTTCTCCTGGAGCCTTTCCCTTTGAATTCCAAGTCTAAAAATGCATCCTCAGTGTTTTAGTTTGAAAAAATGCATACTGAAAATGAAGAGCTGGGTTGTATAGATGGATTAATGTCTCTTAAAATAATGCAAAGTGGAGAAAAAAATGTTTTAGGTTACTTTTTTGTAAAGTAAAGCACAACTTCCTTTGGCTCCAAATGTGCAACAAACTTCACCCACTGTACATAAAACCAGGGCAGAGTTCCCAAATCAGCGTTAACCAAATGTATAGGGAGATTACTCAGTATATAAGATAAAACTTCAATCAGTTTGTTGTCTGCGTCGCCTTGCTCTGACATGACATGGCACGGTTCAGTGTAGTGTGCAGCTGGCAGGAAGCATGTTTGATGCTTCCTCTCTGAGAGAGAGGGGAAGATAGAGAGTGCTGTGAAGTCATGTGCAGACAGAGGAGGGATGAGCATCAATGAGACCGTTTAAGACAAAAGTATATGATGGATCAATTCACTGGCATATGGAAAATTTGGCAAATACCTATTATGGATGCCATAGCTCTCTATTAGAGATTTAAATATATCTGGGTTGTGTACTATGATACATAAGACCACAACATTTGCAGCACTTAATCTGTCATCACCATAGTGTATTGCATTCTTATTATTTTCAGACCTTTAACACTAGAAAAGGCCAAGCATGGTCAACTGGCATTTTAAAATTGAAACATCCATGATTTTTCCTAGATTCACTTTTTGTACAAACCAGTTTTGCTGGTAATTATAATTTTACTTCAAAACCCAGAATAAAGTGACCTTGCATGCATTGGAGGAAATGTTTAAGTCTGAATAATGGGATGACAGGACACCTACCATCTTGCCATCAACGGTATACAGCCTTTTCACCACTCCAGAGTCCAACTTAATGGCATCAGTGATGTCAGTCATGACTTGATCAAAGGAATGGGCAGTCTTCTTATTGAGCAACATCCGTACAGCCTTGCGAGGCTTTACTCCGCTGCGGATTATGGTCACCAGTTTGGGCTTAATGAAGTCCTTGCTCTCCCTGATTTCGGGGGATCCAGCCTTGGCACTGCCAAGGGAAGACGGGGCACGGGCAGCCGCACCAGTCCTAGCTCCAACAGACCAGTTGGGATTTACATTCTTTGTGTAGTCCACCTTCTTGTAGGGCTCTATGGATCCACAAACATAGCTCTCTCCTGCAAATAATCAAGAAACATTAACAGGTTTCCCACTGGTCCACAAATATAAGTTATGACACTCTTGATGGCAAATAAAAAGGACAGATCTAGAAATATATTGCATAACACTTAAACTGGGGCTGATACTATATTGATATTGTGATATAAGACTAGATGTAATCAGGGATTTTGGATATTGTAATATTGTGACATGGCATATGTGTTTTCTTTTCCTGCTTTTAAAGGCTTCATGACAGTAAAGGGACACAATTTTCTGAACTCATTAGACTGTTGTGTGATGTTATTTGACCTGCTTCGTCATCACATCCACATTACAAATAATTAATCAAAAATCTTGTGGGTCAGTATCTTATGAAAGCACCAGTAGTCATCCCTCTAATATTGTCACAGTTTGGTTAAAGATACCATCCATTTTTTGGTGATGATTCATCAAACACTATTAATTCTGTTCAGCAGCATACATACACGCCTGAGGAAGTCCTGCACTTTGTTTAGACTCTTTAGATCTCCAGGGGTTTGATAAGTTTGATGGAGTTTTTACTTCAGCGTACTAAACCCAAACAAAATCCAAGGCAAACCTAGGCCCATTCAGGAATATTGCTCACCCTCCACCAGCTGGTCCATGCTGGTGATCTTCGTTGACCCATCAATGGTATATATGGTCCGCACTCCTTGGGGCAAGTTGACATTGTCTGATAGACACCTTGTGAGGTCAGCCAGGAGGGCATCTAGAGACCTAAACCTCTCCTGAGAAATGGCATATACAATCCCTTTGAAGTAGCGGTCCCCGTTGCGGTAGAAACGAATCTTCTTGGCCTTTTTTTCTGTGGTCAGAGCTTGCAGTGTCCTGGTTCTGTAGAGGCTACAGTGAGCACTGTGTGTGGGACTGGGGAGCCCATTCCCTCTGGAGCCCCTCCGGGTGTATCTCTGAGCCTTGTCCCGCTCATCAAAGTGCTCCAGCTCCATGACCGTGCAATGTTATTACACCCTAAATAATAAAAGGAGAGAGACCGCTATCCGAATAAGCTCTTTAACTGGAACTTACAGAGTACATTAGCACAATTAGGCTTTCTGTCACTCTAGTTGCTTACACGTCTGATACAAACGCTGATACACAGGATGCTGCTGCTGGTACTCGCGCACAGATTATGAAGTAACATGTCACACCCATTTCATGCTGGCTGGTGTGATTCATTTCAATCCTTACAGCCTGTGCATTTCACATGTATTTACAATGAAGAAAATATAATTTCCATGCAAGGCTCTTGGCTAAAGACTGAAAGTAATAGGTAGGCTAAATAACAGAACTAATAAAATATGCCACAGGGCATGGTGTAGAACCTATGAATTTTCTGATTCTGGTATAATCTTTCTTACCTTTGAGGTGAAGACAGATGCAACTATGTACGCACAACTTAAGTCAATGTATCATTTATTCATTTGGTGCCTGAGATGAACCATGCGTCCCTTTGTTGCCCCTGTGATGGTGCGCCTGCCCGTGTATGTTCATGCAGAGAGGAGGCAGGGCTGTAGCCGGTGGATCCCCCCCTCCTCTCTCCCTTTGCAGAGATTTTACATTGGACCGTCAGGGGTGTCAGCCCTCGAGCACGGCTCTACCGGTGCGCGCACCCGCCGTTTCACCGGTGCGCGCAAGGTAAAAAAAAAAATAAATAAAAAATAAAAGGTTCCTCGGATGCGCGCTCTTGCTGAGGTCGATTTGCTTGAATATCCGCCAGATTTGACTTGAAGTAGCGCTCCAGTTATAAAACCAACCGCTCCCGTCCCTAGTTCTGATTGGCGGAGACATTTTAAAGGTAAACACCTGTGATCACGTGACAGTTAGTCAATTTATAAATTTATAAATAAATACATAAATACATGATCACCATTCACCGACCTATGCAGATTTGCAACAACCTTGAGCCATTAATGCAGAAGAATATCATTTACTTACCATTACTTGGCTAATATTCAACCTTTGTCAATGTCCAATAATAAGGTACGGCCTATTCAACATTTGCCTTATGTGTTTTAATACAGTGGGCTAACATGTAAGCAAATTGGGTCATTCCACGGGGAAACGGATTGCATATCTAATATGTCTATCAACTGGGTCTGTTTGGCGACCTCTTCCACAGGTGTTCCGGATGTGTGCCAGCCAGGTAATTAACTGGTCCAACCACACAGAGCTTGGAGAAGTGAGATGAACTGCAGAAGGGCGCATTCCCCACGGGAACTAATAAACGCCTCGTTAAATGTGATCAGAAGACCAACTAATGGGTAATTTGCACGTGTTTTGATAATCAGATCTTCATAGTATATTTACATCCTTCGACATGAGCATTTATGCCTCTGACGCACACGAATAATGCATGAGTTAAAAACATCCTAACTATTGTGCCTATGTCAGCCTTTACACCTGAATCTATTAAACTTTAGGCAATCACTTTAAGTTATTATAGGGCTTTTGTCCAGCTGGCCTGTTGTGGGCATAATCCACTTATCTTCAAGGTTAAGAAGGTTATTTTCAAAATGTCACAGTTTTCTGATTACCTGACAAACTATAACCACTTACCTAATAATACACTTAGTTGAAGTACTTTGCCCCAAATCCATCGAACTTGAAACTTTTTAAAACCACATGACTGCAATATTGTACTGTACTGTTACTGTGTGTTGTCTTAAAATGTGTATAATCTTTCACATTCATGTTAAAATTCCACAGTTAACGAGTCTTAACTGTACTTCAAGCATATGTTTGATTTTCCCCTTAAGTCTTTTATTCATTTTTTTTTTTTTGAAAATATAATAAACAATTTGTTTCAATAAGATTAGTAATCCCATCACATTTAACTATTTTTCCTTACTCACGGTTATTATCTCTATTATATCAAATATGTGGGGTCATAATTTCCCTTAAGTATAACTTTACCTACTTTTATCAGTATTTTTAAATTCCCTTTGGGGAAGAAACCTAGAGCAATGGCTACTGAAAAAATAAGGGGCATAGAGATACAATCCCATCAAAGACTTTTAATTTTTTTTTTTTTTTTTTTTTAGTATGTAGCAGATATGTAGCCTAACTTCTCTTACTATTGTCCAACAGTGTGTTTTGCATGTCTGGATGCATGGAGACTGACAGCAGAAGGAAATATTTTAGTACCTAATATACAGTATTAGGAGTCACCAGTTTCAACATCAAACGCAGAGTTTAGTAGGCCATGTGACAAAACTGCTCCACTGAAAATTTAATGAAAATTGATTTGGCTCATGTAGATTTTTTTTCAAGTCCAAGTGAGCTTAGTTTACTTTAAACAAAGCATAAAATTAGCTGTGTCCTCATATACAGTATCTAAGTCAACGTGACTGAAAAATCAATCTCATATTCACTGTCAATAAAGCAGCGCAATCAACTCCATCAATTTGCCTATTGATCTGTATCATTACAAGAGAATTGGCTTTCATTTCTACTTTTGGAAGAGGTATGTTCATCCTCATACATCTAGAATAAATGACCCAGTATCACATGTAGACACGTAGCCATAGTCTTCTCCCTGTTCTTCTTCTCCCAAGTTTTCAATATTTGGGATGTAACCCCTGGTCTTGGTAGCAACATCTGCAAGTCTCAGGAACTATAAATAAGTGTTTTACCACATTTCTGTTTAGATAAACCTGGGAGGAAGATAAAGCAAAATCATCCTACAGTCAAATCATTTGAGACGTCAGCGCCTGAGCAGTAAGAGAAGATTTACACTTTTAACAGCAACTCCTGTTACTCGAATTAAGAAAATCAACTATCTAGATTATGAGGGAGACATCACAGTATAATAGAGGCTCACTGAAGGCTCTGTTCCTGTTTAGGTCTGGACATGAGCAAGAAGACGCACCAAGGTGTGGCTCTTCTCTTGAAACAGACGGCAAGCTGCAGGCTTCTCTTCATTCTCGTAAGGAACAAGAACGGAGGTCAGCCTCAGTCAGTCACTGATTGTACTATCAAAGCAGTTGGAAAGAGGCTATTTCTTCAAATTTCTGCATTTTTGTGTTCAGTGGTCAGTGTGTTGTGTATTGAGTTAGTATGAGAATTTTGCCATTTTACTTTATTAGTCAACACAGTTTTGGATGTGCAGGGTCAATTGGAGCTTGGTGTTACAATATCATGTCCTGGCTTATAGTCAAAAGTGTAGCATCTATCAGATTTAACCACTATCAGTATGAACTTCTTGAATTCCATCAATTGAAATGATTAGTATTGATGTGCATCATTTGAATAACTTATTAATTTACAGATGGAAGAAAGGAAGCACAGTGACGTAATGAGATTGAGATGAAACAAATTTAGGAATAAAAAGTGACTTGGCCTTAATGGACACAATTTGCCAATCTGTGCTTACACCTGCATGTATTTTCTGGCTTTAGCATATTTGCATTTAAATATTGAATCTCTGAGTCTGTGGCATGTTTTTTCAGGCTTCAGATTAGAACATCTTGTCGGCGCTTGTGCGAACTTCTGCCCTTTGTCAGTGGTCAGTTAGACACGGCCACCACACTGGAGCTTACTGCTAAGTACATGAGCTACCTGAAGCAGACTCTGCCTCAGGACGTTCTGTCTAAAGTAGGTCTACTGCATGATTTTAATTGCATGGAGAGCCAAACTTTTGCTGTGATGGTTTTCATCATGTGTTTGTTTTATTTTGCTGCAGGTTCATAAGGCAGTAGAGGAAAATATGAAAAGCTCATGGAAAAGAACAAAGAAGCCACCAAAGAAACGGTATCATATCTACAAAATACAAAGTCTTAGGAACTTTAAATAAGGTTTTTATATGAAGTTCAGAGAATTGTTTTCCCCTGTTGTAATGATTTTTTTTCATTTATTAATCCATAGAAGAACAATTAGGCTAAAGAGGGAGACCTCACAGACAGCAAAACCACCTGGCAAGAAGTCAGTTAAGGGTACGATTATTTTCAACTGTGGATACTGTATTTGCTTCGTTTGTAGCACTTGTATTGCATATGCACCTTACAAATACATTAATTGCTTTGTTTAAGAATCATTTAACGTTTAATTTCAGTTCACGTTTCAAAGAGACGTAGGCTTACTAAGCACAAGAACTCTGAACAAGTAAATCAGCCATCCATCAAAATAGCCTGTCCTCTGATGATGGATCAAGCTCATCCTTCTCCAGCTGAAGTTCTGTCCACAGTCCATGCCACGCCGATACTGTTGGACAAATCGGCTGTTCCCCGAGGACAAATGCTGCCAGTGTGCCAGGATCAATCCCCAGCTGCCTCATTTCAGCCAGTGGAAAATAACTGGATGAACTCCACCTCAGCGTTTCTGAGCCCGGCCTCTAGTTCCTTTACATCAGCAGCGATCAGCCAGACTTTCTTATCTGAGGCGGGACTGGACCCCTCCTCACTGGAGTTTTGGGATACCACTACAGGCCTCACAAACCCTGTTGCTCTCCCACCTGTGAATGTCGGCCAATCCTACAGTGCAACGGATGAGGCTGCCGTGATGCAATTCATCATGCCAGCAGAGCAAAGCCACAGTCATGCACCTCTGGCTGACCTAAATGAAAATATTCCAACAGTAGATAACATGAATCAACTCCTCCTTCCATCGTTGACATTTCACGGTGCAGCTCTGAGCTCTAATGTGACATCTGAGAGTTTAGATCAGTCAGTGTCAGACACTCCATGCAACTCAAGACCCCTCCAAGACAGTGTCCTCAGCTTCATTAGCCCCTGGACTACCACTCTACAGGACACAGTCTGTCCCTTTTGGCTGGATTTGCTGTTGGACACCAATGATAACTTGTGCGTCCCCGATGGCGCTGTTGAAAACATTGCTCTTCCTCCCTAGTAAGAGTCCAACTGTACTATGCCAGAGTCACCAAGAAGAGTCTACAATTAGTGCTCATATTTCACAGTTCTGAAAAAAAATTGCCAAATATTAAAGAAACAGTGTGTGTACAGATTGATTTGATTTGATTGCATATAATTTGATCTTGGTCTGCATGGCATTTTGATAGATACAAGATGTTTTATTTGTTGACATCCTTTCACATTATTGAAGTGGAGTGATATTGATTTTGTTATTTGCTTGGAGCAGTATAAATATAGTACAGTGCCATTTTTAAATGGGTACAATCTAAATGATTCAAGTGCATGATGGTAGATCTTCTTGGTTATGACTAACAGGGTAGTTAAAATCTACAAATAACTCCGGATCATGTAATCTGTTGAGTCTGTTTTTCAGTATAGCTGTAGTTTAAGACCACTGTTAATAAATGCATGCATTTATCTTGGATGTGTACTTTCTCCTGCCTTTCTCAGTAATTTACCAAAGTATTTCAGCTGTTTCTTGTTCAAGTTTACGTAAAGCTCTTAATCTGTTTACAGTCTAAAGGGGCTTTTCAAGCCCACAGTTGATAGAAAACAAATCGACATCCCATGACCTGAACCTTAAAGCTGATGGCATTTCCAGTTGTCTGGCTTGTTTTCTTTTTTTACTCATCGTTTATGATTTTGATAAGTACCTTTAGTATATATTAAAGCATTAACATGGTGACAGTTCTGCATGTTTCCTTGGGTGAACACTGCTATTAGGTCATTTTATTTTTCATGAGTCTGTGTTTCCAAGAGTAAATACTGCAATTAGGTCATATTTAATTTTCATGAGTCTGTTAAAAATGACTTTCATAAACAGCTGAGTATTCTATAATTGATAAATCGTGCCCATGATCAGAGAACTGCTTTTCTTTGTCTTGTTTGGATGCATGCCTTGTTGTTTGTTTTTTAATAGTTTTAACTGTCAAAAAAATATGAAGAATCAATATGGAAAAACAGCAGATAACTTATACCTCCCATTTGTTGTTGAAATAAATGGCCCTGCAAATTCAATTTGATATGCATGGTGAGATCAACCCAAAAGATTTTAAAGCTAACCAATTTGTTTTCAGTAATTTGAAATTTGAAATTAATTTGAATTCACTGACATTCTCATAACTCACCATAAGAAATCCATGTTCTGTAAGTCTAAAAATAAATACATCAAGTTATGTATTTAGCAGAATTGAATTTCTCCTCAACAAGTACTTGTTCCCATCTGAATTTTACTTATTATCTAAGAGTAAAAACATTCCCTCATTCACTCCATCTGTTGTAGAAAGCACTATGGCCACTAGGTGGAGGTATTAGATGGCAGACCCAAGATTAATATATTTTTAGTGATTGTGTTGATTGTATTTCTTTGAGCAGCTGGTACAGCAGACTGGAACTGCATATGTGCATATCTTCTGATTAAAAATATCCTGCCTATACTTTATTCAAATAACTGTCCAAATCCACAAGTCATCTGTCGAAACACACTGATCCTGACATTTTCTCAAAACTTTTATTATGTCAGAATTCCTTTTAATACGTCAGTTGTGAAAGCAATCGTCTATATACAACTACCATAATACAGAAAAAGCAATTTGCAAAACTACAATCACAGCCGAAGGTTTAAAGCTTGAGTTTAAAAACAGTTAAGACAAACCAGAACCACCTCACTCAAAAACACTTAAATGTAAGAGATTAGCTGGCTTGGAAGTAATGTTTGCATCACATTTCAATTACATGTTAAATGTTTTGTGCATACATCACAATGTTAGAATCTCTCTCTCTATATTTTTATATTAGCACAAATTAGAAACATTTACAAAGCAGTACAAATTCCAACACTATAATGGAAATCACTGTTGCATCTTGATAATATGTGGACACAACATGTTGAAATGGACAATAGGTCAGCACTGCAAGATTGTAGAGGGTAGACATTGACTAAATTATTAAATATGGTAGAAAAAATGTTTTTTGGACTCCTCAGACTTGCTGACTTTTTGGTACCTCTCATTGCTAAGAGCTGTCAATGACATCGTTTACACTTCTTACACAATCTTGAAATCTATTGAAAGTTAAAAGAAAAAAAAAAGAAAAAAGTAAGCTACATATTTTCCAACTTTACAAAACACTTCACTTTTGCATATTATTTTGACAGTTATCAGGCACAGTGAGCAGCAACAAATGATTTTTCTGTCCAACATTGGGGAAAAAAAAGTATATCAAAAGTTTTTCTGAAACAACTACATCTTCAGATGGTGACATACGGTTCCTTTTTTGCAACATTCCTTCAAACTGGATAAATTGCACTTACCCTAACAGGGCTAAAAACCTGAACCCAAACCAATGGTTTTTCAGTAATAGTAAGGTTTTCAGTGCCTATTCAAAAACCGTCCTACGCTTTCTTATTATAAACCGTATAGGAAAATTGCTGTAATGTCAGTTACTTGCTTGTTAATATCAATAATACAAAATCATATGTCAAACAATCAATATACACAAGCATTTTATATAGTGTATCAATATGTACCCCAAAATGAATGTTTTGCACATGATTACACTGCAGTTCCTCTAAATCTAGGCTCATCTAAATGTTCCACTCATATAGATTAAAGTGCTTTAGAACTGTATCAAACTATAAGATATGCAAATAACAGTAGTCATCTTGTAAATATAAAACATGTACCATAAATAAAGCATATTAAATATAGATTTATTTGATATAAGAATACAAATTATGTATTAAGGCGTTGCTGAGAGAGGGAGGGAGGGGACTGCAGGCTATTTGTCCAGTTTTTCCACTTGCTTCTCCTTCTCCGGTCTTTCCTGAAGATTGTAATCTTCCAAGATG
Organism: Neoniphon sammara; assembly: GCA_900302535.1. Taxonomy (NCBI): domain Eukaryota; kingdom Metazoa; phylum Chordata; class Actinopteri; order Holocentriformes; family Holocentridae; genus Neoniphon; species Neoniphon sammara. Next base: position 110,393 of record OMKZ01006492.1, on the reverse strand, counting down.
GCCTGCGCTGTGTGCCTGCCGGTCCTTTTCACCACAGCTTTGATCCCCAGGTTGTCGATGTTGAAGGCGGTGACGCCCACGTTAATGGCAGAGTTGACAGCGTGGTCCGTGGCTTGGCCCGCGGCTGCCCCATACCTTCATTAGAAATCAGATTGGGTGAGAGGGCAGAGCGAGAGACAGAGGAGGTCGGGACAGTTACAGAGTGCTGGGATAGCAAAGGTGGCATGCCAAACGTGAATTTCATTGTGAGGATCACACCCATGCAGTGTATAGCTGAAAGGAATAATTTTCTGACTGCCAGAAATAGTTTTTAATCAGGAGGTTTGTTCACAGTAATTTAGAAATATATAGTTAATTAAATAGTGAGGTAAACATTTTACTCATTAGCTCATTTAACACCAATTCAGACATTATTGGAAGGCTTTAAGGTCAGGCAGGACAGAAAACATGTTAAGTTGTGGGATTTCCATTAGAAAGTATTGGAGAGAAATCAGTAAAAGCAACACCTGCATCTGTATTGCCAGAAAGGGTGAGGGGGGTGAATTGGCCCAGCATAGATACTCTGTAGTGCTTTGTGCAAGAAGCAGATCATCCCGAAAAAGAGGCCAAGATCATGCTTTTGATTAGTGGTGTGAAGGGTTAATTAATCGTGTTTAATTAAGAAAAAGTACACTTCTTCTCGTTAGGCGGGTCTAAGATGTTTTGTAGGCCCCTAAATCTGCAAAGTAAGTGGAAGAGGAAAATGTAAGTGCACATTTGTTTTTGCTTGTATAATGCCAGAAGTCATTTGCAAGATACAAACCAGACAGACAAACCTGTCTAGCGAGCATGCTGAGCAAACATGTGCAAATTTGTTCGTTGAAGCAAGTGATGCATGTTGAAAAAAATAAAAATGAACTTACTTATGTTTTACAGTGGTGACCGTCTCTGATGCTACACTTGTAGTGATGTTCTTTGCTGCTACTTCCAAGCCAGTCCACATGGTCGCAAATCCTGTGATTAAAACACAGTGCAGCAAAATAAACAGCATAAGCATATGAAGCTTACAACCAACTTACTCTTAACAAGGTTCATACACTTTCCATGACATTTCCATGACTTTCCAATAAATTTCTGATTATATTCCATGACAAAAACAAACTATTATTTAGAGCTACAGCTGAAAAGATGTGTTTTAACACTGTGAAGGTCAGTTGATATTTCAGATACTGTATATGAGCCTCTCTAGAACAAATGAGTGACAGGCATATACCTAGAAAAGTTACTATATTATTTGCTCACAGACGTAAATAGAATCTATAATTTTCAACTCTATTCACCTGACTGAGACAAACTAATGCATGAATAGACAATGGAAATCCTGAAGCACCACCACAATGCTTCAACTCTCTAATTATTATTATTTTTTTGTTCTATTGGCCAATCAATCTTTAACAGTTGGTATGTTTTAGTCACATTTCCGTGACTTTTTCAAAAACTTTTACAACAATTTTCCATAACCTTTCCAGGGTCTGGATATTGTACTGACATTTGTCACTTCCTGACTTTGCCAGGTTTTTCATGAGCGTATGAACTCTGTCTCCAACGTGTGGGTGTACCTTGTACTCCACTTGCAGCCACCACCATGGCTCCATCGATGTTGGAGCGCCCATCCTTGTCTTTCTTCAGAGATTCTGGGATCAGCTTGCCTCCGTGTTTTTTCACGTGTGGTGCCAACTCCCGACCCACACAGCCGGCAACAGTACAAACTCCATCCACTGCAGTGACACAACATTATTCAATCAGAGATTGAATGCCAAGCAACCACAAAAGGTGAATAACAAAACCAGACCGGGGATGACTTTGTCACCTAGAATCTGGCTGACTTTGACGGCTCCTCCAGTGGCTTGCTTTGCAACCTGGAGGCCTTTGGTGACGGTGGGGCTGACGTGAGTGGGTTTGTCCTCGGGAGTGATGTGTTCCCTGAGTTTTGATGCCCCCTTGTGAATGGCCTTGCCTGTGAACTCAGCTCCTTTCACCAGTCCCCAACTTAGCCAGGACGCACCTGAGAGGACAAGACAATTACACAAGATCAGACACGCTAAGATTTTAACAGCACTCCAGATTAATCCAGATTAATTCTGATACTGGCAGAATACAGACTGATCAAATATGCTCAAGTCTCTCCTAACTCCCGATCACTGACACCACCAGAAACAAAAGGTCTGAACAGGCTGAACAGGCATGAAACTGAAGCCTGAGGCTGGCCTGTAACTGAGACTTTCAGACCCAACCCAACTGAGCCTGACCGGCACTGCTGAATTTGAAACCTGATCTGATGTTATCTTTTTACAGTTAGCACTACTTAAAACAGATATGCTTGATATGGTTGGTCTGATTGATGCCTGACCAGCCCACCTCACCTCGCGAACCTGTACATGAAAAAAAGAAGAAAAAGAAAAAAAAAAGGCCTAAATCGGACCTGAAACCCGAAACATTCTGGGGGCCTGCCAGGCTCAGGCCACCCAGCAGACATCTACTTCAAAGTTAATAAGCAAAAAGCATAAAGATGTCCAAAATTGAAAGTGTCGCCTCACCTGTTAGGATGCCGTTGGCCACCTTTTCACTCCATTCGGGCAGGGATTTATCCTCCTCGGCTGCAGCTGGAGCTGCTTCCTCAGGCGGAGCGATGGGCACTTTCTGACTGAGATTAATGGTATCTGCTGCTTCATCTGGGGCCTGATTGTATAGGCACATTGGTTAGCTAGTATGAGATGCAGACAGACAGAGTGGGCTGATAATAAAAATCAGCTTGTCAGTCAAAAATGGGCAAAGTCTTTGTACAATGTGTCAGCCACTTAGTGCAGGCTGCACAGTTCCCCATCTGATGCTTGCCTCTAAGTAACCCCCTGGTCGCACAATACTTCCTCTCATTATTTTGTGCTGCTCATTAAAATGCGTGATTTGCTTGTCACAAAGAGAATGCCATTAGCGTTTTGAAAGTGTCTCTGTGCCAGCACACAGAGGGGAGTCAGAATAGAGTCTCCCTTTGTACTTAAAACTCCTGACATTCGCTAATGCACAAAACATTTGTTAAGCCCAGATTTGAAAGTAATAATAAAGTGCCTACTTGCTCATAGGGAATCAGAGGGTTGTCCATGAGTGAAGACGATTTAGCCTCATAATAGGACTACATATATAAGAAAACACTGTTTGTTATCGATCTGAGCCAATGTCTCTGCCTCCATCATGGCTGGCACTGGCACTTGTCTTTCAGTTGGAGGTCTGAGGCAGAAGATAAGAGCATTAGCCCTCATTAATTCTCCTCACCTGCCTATTTCAAATCCCTGCAATGCTGAGGCAGAGGTTACTCTGAGAAGTGTGCCAGCTCAGAAGTAAGCAGGTGCATGAGTTTCATGCCAGACCAAGACACCAAAAAGGCTTGGAATACACTGCCTATACACATTTCATAAGCAGCAACTATATAACTACATTTTTTTTTACAGGAGGGCCAGTATTAATAATAGTGATGTTTCTATTAACAGGTGATCAGTGTTTGCTCTGTATTTCTTTAGCAGTGGTGCGCCACCAAGGCAAGGAAAATGTGAAATTAAAATAAACATTGTAGTTTAGTCATATTTAAATCTAAAATAAGTGTAGTCCAACTGTTTTAGAGGTAATGATTATATTATAATTAAAAAACATTTTTAGCACTAGAACATTAGCTTGAGACACAACTTTTATCTGAACAGCACAGAAATGAGACAAAACTAGAATTATCACCCAGAACACCAGAGCTGCATAAAATTACAGAGGAAACATTTTGGGTGATGACTATGTATTTTAGTATTGCATTCATATTATGGATCAATCATGCTCGGGGAAATCAGGGTCCTGAGCCTTTAAAGCATAAGTTCTGATCAGTGTTATTCCACTTTAACAGCTGAAGGATTAACCAAAAACAAAGATGAGGTCATTGTCACATGCCTGAGACTGCTGATAGGGGCACAGCTAGGCTACTTTTAAGCCACTAGGAGGGAGTGGCTGAGTCTCAGTCTCTCTCCCCTACAATAGCCCCCCTATGCCTGGGGTGTTGTGTAACGATGCTTTGTGCCTTTTAAAATATATTTGATGTGAAAAAATACAGGGTCTGTCTCAAATGTGAAATTCTCTGGCTTTTCCAGGACTTTCCACAACTAAAATGTTGAATTTCCATGACATACGTAAATGTAACATGATGTTTATTTTTTCCTTGACCAAATTTTTAAACACATGGCAGATTCAGAGGTGTTTATTATGTTTTATTCTACATGGGAAATGAACATCATGTGAACACAATGGAAGATAAATATTAAACTTGGTGAATCATTAGTTACTGATTTTTTGAGACAAAATTTCATATCATTTCATGACTTCTTCCACAAATTTATAAAATTCCCTAACTTTCCCTGAAATACAAGTTAGTGCTCAACAGAAATTCACTTGAGAACACAATTTCCCTGAGCATACTGGAATCATGAGTTGGTCACTGAGACAACTAGAATAAAAACACTTCATATTAATGTCAACACATTTCTCAGGCTGCCGTAGCACTGATTGTGCAGCACTCACCTGGACCCTGAGATCTGTCATCTGGGACAGCAGGTCCTGGAACAGCTCTCTGTCCGCAGCAGGCAGCTCAGAGGACAACACCACCCCCACATAGTAGCCTGGAGCTGGAGCCATCATGTCAGGGAACATAAACACCCCAGTGTTACACAGCAACACCGGAGAGTCCATGGCCATGAGTGGGTACAGCCAATCACACACCTGTCAGCAGTAAAAGTCAAATGAAATGTCATTAAAAAGCCTAACTAGATACATGTCATAATAAACAGGCAAGTGTATGACTGAAGTAACACAAGGCTAAATGCTTCCTGATTCAACTGTTTACATTCTGTCACTAAAATATATGGCCTGACATAGTGTACTGCCAACTATGATGATTGGTGCATTTGCAAAGAAGTCATATGCAGTAGAGCAGAGCTCTGCAGAAGACAACTTCAACTAAAATGAAGGGCCGTTTCGAAGAGAACCTTGAATAAGACCAGCCTGACATTTCTAATGATAGCTCTGGTTAATGCAACACAGTGAACCGTCTGAGGGAAGGCAAACCAGAGGACACTTTCTCTCCCTCTGACTGCTGCATGTCTAACAGGATTATGAGGCATGACAGCCTAAGAAAGGTTAAGATAATTACTTGCACTGTGGATGTGAGTCACTGATGTCACCCACTGGCAATGGGGAAAACTGAAGTTTGTTTGGTACATGAGAAATTTCCCAAAGAGGAATCAAATTTCAAACTCATGATCTACTAGTTTAGTGGATTGGCTGTTTAACAGAGACAGCAGTCATCTCCAGAACACAACTCTGCCAAATGGGAATACCTAAAAATGTCCCACATGACCTGGATAACTCACTGAATTTGCCTAAAAACAAGATTTAACCAAGGTACATAACCTTATATCACTCTGCTCTGGTGGTTCAAAGGCTGCCTGAGGTGCAGGCTACTTTGTTTTTGTGCCTTTATATAGACTAAAGGACATCAGAGATTGGATAAGAGAGAGATCCAATGTGCCTCTCAGACTAATCCTTACTGACCGAGAGAATCAGTGGTTTGTTATCTACAGCAGCATTCAAAGAGGAGGCTTGTGTAATATTTCATACATGTGGCAAGAGACAAAGGTAGGCAAGGGTATCGCTTTCATGGTGCCGCAGATGCACAGTACATAACTTTCCCGCACTGTTTGCTACTGCAGCAAAAATTTAGAACCATTACGTATTCAACTCCTTGTCCTGCACAATGTTGTCACACAACCCCATCTACCAGTCTGCCAATAGCAAAGGCCACTGGGGGTTTCCCAGGATGACATCATGATCAGAAATTCCTAGGGATTAGGGGCACTGAGTCAACACTCACGTGATCCAGTCAACAGTCTGGGGGATAAAGATCATTATCGAGCCTATCTCCTCCCTCTGATGACTCACTGTGTAAGGGGTCCAGATAAGCCAAGCAAACATCTTGCAAAATCAGGTTAAAGAGCAGAGAGGAGGGACTGAGGGCATCTGGTGACAATGCAGTGATGACATTCCACTAGCAGTAATTGCATCAACCTGGCTGTTGCATACCTTTATGCATAAGGGCAACACAATTTTAAGCAATACAAATTGTACCTGATGATGTTTTAGTGTGCTGAAATACCTGGCTGAAAATCTATCATTACTCTATAACACTTATAAAGCAGTTTTCATTGTTCCCTTACCTGAAGAAACGCTGGGGGTCGGTTGGGAATTCTTTCTGAGGACTCACTGGTGAATTTCACCAGCCGCAGGTAACCTGGGTAAGAAGGCGCACTCACTTGACCTTCAGGTGTGACAAAGAATATCTGCACTCCATGAGGTAGAAACAGCAGCTCCTGTCCCTCTTCACCCAAGCTCTGAGGAGATGGTGAAGAGTTTGACGTGTGACTGTAGAACTCATCCCCAACCAGTGACAGCTCCCCTGTATCAGTTCCATAGGAGATGGATAGGTGGCCATCAGCTGCCTGAGGGGAGTAAGCTGGAGGCTGCTCTCCTTGAACCACAGGCTGTCTTGTAGGTGAAAGAGGTAGACCCACACTGCCACTTGCAGGTGTGCCTCCTACAGCTCCTGCTGCTTGGCTATTCGGAGAAGTTTGGCCAAAAGTTAAGTTTGGTGGAGCTGGTCTCTCCGGCTTCTCTTTGGTGGGGAATTTGGGGTAGAGACTCTCCGAAGACTTGGCTGCATCACCAGAATCACACGCCCCACTGGAGCTAGGCACAGGTCCAGATGGAAGGTCCGAGCTGGTCTCTAATATAGCTAGGCGTGTGGTGATGTTGTTAAGGGTCTCCTGCATCTTCTGCTGCATCTGTCTGGCTGATTCCCAGGAGCTGCCAACACACTCTTCTCCCTGTGAAGGTACACTGATTGCCCTGAGAAGGTGCTGCCGCCCTTGCTTGTAATGCTGTAAGGCCTGTGCCTTTTCTCCAGCTTCATCTGCTGTCAGTCCTTTATTAATGCAGTCAAAGGCCCTTTCATAGCCGTCTTTGATCACCTGAAGTCTTGCGTTGTCAAATGCATCTTGTTTGGCTTTCTCCATTCTTTCTAAAACAAAATAATTAATTGTTAGCCTAAGTTACACTATGGTGCTGACTAAACAGGATTGATCTTTGCACAGCACAATGAAGGCACACAACCCTATAGCCTGATGCAGATATCAGCATATTTCAGAATATGTTATTCAAAACACTGTTTTTGTGGGCTATTCTCTCGGATATTCCTTTAACTATACTTTATTTTAAAGCTAACTTTACTGAATTCGCCCTCCATGTTCAGACAACCAAGAGAAAGTTCAACAAGTAACGTTAAATTACAACGTCATGTCGCTAAGTATTAAAACAAACACTCAGCTTCATAATTAAAGTTGTCAAGCTAAAAGTCCACCTTTTACAAAACACGAGGGGTTATTTAATAAAGCTCATAAACTAAAACAACAATTACCTGTTAAATTAACTTCATCAGTCTCTCATGACCTACGGGAAAGATGTGCTTTCACATTGGCTGGCCAACGTTAAGCTGGCTGAGTTAATATCTTATCTCTGTCTCGTGTCAACAGTTGGCTAGAAATAATGTTAGTGACTGCAGGTGATAACTACGCCACTACGCCACATCGAAACTACATTTTACAACTAACGGTAACAAATATTAACCTCAGCTGGTGTCTGATGTTAGGTGGCTGGCTGTTATTTGTCACTTACCGTGGTCCAGTGGTAAAGAAACCCGCCAGAACAGGTGAATTAGCTAGTCAGCTAGCTACGTGATCTTGTGAGATAGTGATCTTCTTAGCTATCAAATGCTCGCCAGCATTAACTTCAATCAGCAGTGTCCTCCTGAGTGTTTGTGGTCAAAACGGAAACTCTTTTCTCTTTTTTCTTTTGGTTGTCAGCTGACGAGTTCTGTCACGTTTCCAAGGCTTGTCAAGCAAAGATATTACAATGACCGAAAGATCTTCTGTAGCTGACTTCCGCCTTCTGTCACACAGCAAAGATTCTGCTACACAAGGGTTATGGTGTGCGCGGAGGGACAAAATAGTTGCTGTCACGGTACTATGTCACGCCTTTGACAGACAAGCATGGCTGCCCTCTGCTGGCGGCTTGGTGTTTGAAGATGACTGAAATGTAAGGTAACTTCCCCATAAAATAACGATAATGTAGAGTACTATTGCTTAATCAACAGTGAATACGTACTGATAAATACAAATTTACGTTTACAATATGTGTTACAGTGCCCTTTTTTTAAATAGGCAACAACTAAATTATTTATGTTTTATAAAGTTAGTTTTCAATGGGAAAATAAACAAGGATTCGTCAGGGATCGATGCAGCCAGCAGCGGTGCTAGTTATGTCTTTCAGGGCCGATAAGGTTAGGCTGTATATAGGCTGTGTTTCCTCATCCAGAGCTAAAACCATTGTTGCTCCACTTATAATGAATGGAAGACTGAGCTTATGAAATGTTGATATGAGGGATTATATTCAGATAACTATATATCCATAGCAATCCTAACATGTTAAGTATCAGGTGTGTCTATATTTCATGAATATATATATGATATTCATTCTCCTATTCACTGCCATTGGAGTAGCTCTGTCACTAGTATGCCATCAGAGGTTAGTCTTGGGTTCTTGAATGTAGCTTAACATTTGAAGAGAGCTATTTATCTATACTTATGTCCTAAAATACACCCCAATGAAATGTAAAAATACAGTACAAAAATGTGAGAGTGTAAGATTGGAGGTATTTGGAGATGAAAATATTGATATGAATAAATAAAATACTTTTGGGTGTTTTGGATTAATAATACTAACAACAATTTGATGCAACAGAACAAGCTGTACAGTCCATCAAGCACAATGAGCATTCATTTCAGAATTTCATTTATTCAATGATTCATGTTGGCAAAGAGATTAGTGCTACCACCATCTGTTCATATGGGCCACTGCAAACCACAGGCATTTTACCATTCCCTTTCATAATATCTACATTGCAGGCAAATGTGACATATTTTAAACCTTAATTGACATTTAAGTCTAAGGGATAGTGTGGAAAACTGTGGGAACAAAGATAAAAGTGATTGGAAGCAGCTGACTGCCTTTCATCTTTGCGATCCATCTTTACACTGTAATAAAAAAACAAAAGGAATTATCAAATCAAGCTGACCATTGGCTTCATCTCAATAAAATAGCAGTACTTTTGACCTGGAAAGGACCTTGTGCTTAACAGTGAAGTCTTTTTATTCTTCAAACTTTTAGTTATCATGTGAAACATTATATAACAATATTAATGGTCTACTGATAACCCAGTCTCCAACAGAAGTTAAAATTTGACAATCACCATAAATATTCAAGCTGCATATTTGCATCTTTAAGACTTTAAGACACAAGTTTTATCTGGCATTATAAATGGCTCATCTCATAAGGCAGTGAATGCACTCTGGAACAAATAAGTCATTTTTCTTAGTTTTAACTGCTTAGAGAGGATGTTGATCTCTTGAAGCTTTTGCAGTTCAGGCAAATCAAGAGGTTGTCATTTTAATGCGTCATATGACGTTATTATGCTTACAGGCCACATGGGAGTAAAGTAGAGACTGCTCAGACCCTAAAACACAACAGACTTAATCTTATCCCTTACATTTCTTCTGAGGTCCACTAAAATTTATAATTTGGAGTTGTGTCTTAAGCTAAACTTTTTGTCAAAAAGGGACAAAGATGCCATATTGCTCACAAATTAGATACATCAGCTGCAAGAGCATAATAAAAATAAAAATATTATAATAAAGATAAAACAATGATGAATCATGATGAATGACATAGTCTATGATAAAAACAAAATGATGAAACAATAAAAATACTTTTAGTATTCCTGGACCAGGCCAGTTTGTTGTCGCAGCTGAGCTCCAAGTACTTACAGGACTGGACCATCTCCATGTCAAATATCTGGATGATGAAAGGAAGCAGGGGCTCCTTAATCCACCACAAGTCCACCACAAACTCTTCTGTATCTCAGTGAAATGAGCTGGTGAGCAGCAGGTGGTGCAGAACATAAAGCACTCCTCCTTCCCCTCACTGATGCACCCCACTACTGCAAAGTCCTCACAGAACTTTGAAGTCCAAGGAGTGGAGAGTGAGCAAGGAAGACAGGACAGCTCATTATGGTTCTCCTGTGTTCCTTTCACACTTTTGTGCAGAAAATGACAGTCTCCCTGTGAATATTCTATACTTAACTATATTCTATACTAAAGTTAAGAAATTGTTGAGGTGGCAAAGCAGCTCTTGCAGAAATGTACCAATGTAACATTCATAATCTAGTGCAGCGTTTTGATTTTACTTCTGCATTTTTAATGACCATACACACATAATAATATCAATACTATCAGACAATATGGATGAGTTACATTTTTATATTTGTATTTTTTTTTTCTTTTCTTGATCTGTTACAGAGTCCGTGTTAAAGGATGGATCATTCTCAGTGCAAAACAGCAGCTGTAACATTTATAGTCTAGCTGAGCACCACTTCAGCTCACACTTGACCACTGAGTCATTTCCCTCTGTAAAAGCCTATGATATTACAGCACCATACACTGAGAAACAGAGACAATTTAGCGTTAAGGGCTTCCATGTTTGAATAGTATCAAATAGGCTGTCATGGAGGCACTCCTGAAACACTTGTCATGCCATCTTGCATTGAATCAACTAAACTGACTTAATCATATCAGAAGAAAAGAATGGTGAAAAAGAAAGACTAGAGAATGGAGGAGAAGTGGTTGTTCAAGGCAAGAGGCTTTAGTGTTGTCTTTTTTAATGTAATGCTCGACATTTTACATGAACTCTGGCCTATAACACATTAACAGCTGAGTACAGTTTCATAACAATTTCATGAAAAGCAATTTATTCTGCCCACCAACTTTCAGTATTGTGCAGTTTGAGTGTCTTTGAATGGCTAATGGCAATTTTTCAAACGTGACTAGTAACAATTAGTTCTTAAGCACTGGTGCTACTATTACAAATAAATGTTATGATGGGATTGTGGCCCATATTCTCTGATCCGCAGACTGCAGAGGGCGCCAACTCCTCTTTCAAGGAGAAAAATTCAGTCAGACATGGAACTGGAAAAACATGGAGTAGTATTCAAATTGCTGCAAGTCTGGGTTCATCACATGTCAAGAGAAGCTGTTTTTAAGCCCATAATTGAGGTGTTTAGTTTCAGCATGGGGATGATTATGCCTATAGCTTGGTATAAATGAACCACTGATGGCCATTAAATGGAATATTACCAGGATTAGGGCATAATAGCAGAAAAAAAACAGGGGATAAAAAGTCAGTAAACACAAATCAACATGCATAATTAACTAAGAAATAAGTTTTTCCTAATCTTTCATGTCTCAGTTTTATTATTCAGGCTGCTGCCAGTTTCTGCCTAATTCCAGATATTCAGCATGAGGCCAGACAAAGGCATATGTTAAACATCAGTTTAATTACCAGTCTGTCAGATTCCCAGCAAATGTCCCTCACCAGACTGGACAGGCCAATCATACTTGTGGAGAAATCATAGAGTATAAGACTTTAATCCACATTCATCTCCTGTGTATCATGCCTAGACACATTTTCTTGTTCCATCACAGTTCTCCTGTGATTATTTAATCATTTATACAGAATATAAGCTCTTGTCATTCATTTAGTTACTTTATAATTATCATATTATGTATTATGCATTTTATTTTGAGTAAAGCAAGTATGGAAGTGTTTTGCAAAGATTCTCTTTTGAACACATTTTGTCAATGAGTAAATATTGCATCGTTCCTCACTGTATTTTGCTTGTTTTGTTGGCAAATGCTCCATCAGGAGATTATTAGGAGTCTGATTCAATAACACCAAATGTCTATAAATGAAACAAGCTGGTAGTTCACAGGCCTTCTGTCCTTAATGTTGGCCCACAGATGTGCATCATGTGTACCTCTCATTATTTTGGAGGACTGAGGACTGTTTAATTGTTTTAATGAACTAGTATCATAGACTTTACGCCGTGGGCTACATCATTATATGAACAGTTATTTTGTCAGGGGGTTTCAGAACAACTGAATATGCACAGATTAACTGGATGTGTATTGCTGTCCTCTCCTGTTCAGGTAAAGCCAATTTGTGTCCGCTTTACTTTTTCACTCATGCTTAATATTACATTAAACTGCAAGGTGTTATATGGCTGAGTGCAACTAATAATTTTCCTGGCAGCACAGTTCATTAAAGGGACTCCGTAACATTTTCATGCTCTTTCTTCTTCCTCAGACACTTGCCACATGGCGAGAAAAAAGATTACCCCATTAACATTTTATTTAACCCAAACTGGCTTGTTAGCATTCTTTGTACATAATGAGCCAGTGTGAGACTTTCAGTACCCATTAGCTTAAATGAGGAATGCTAACAAGGTTAACATTAAAATAATTTAGATATATTCTTTACATTGTGGTATGTGCTTGGTGAAGGGAAAAAAAGAGTGAAGAACAAAAGAACGAAAGAACAAAATAATATTAAAAAATTCTAGGTCTCGTTTTAACTGGTTTTTGGTCAAGGAGATTTGTTAATCATTTCTATCTGTTAAAGTAGAAAAACAGTTTGGATGGTCAATAGACCTAGAAATGATTTTGAGTGGATCTACAGGAACATTTTTAAATTGCATTGTCATATTGAAAACTCCTCCATAATACTGTTGAATAAATGGTACATCAATGTGTAATAAAACAGCAGTAAAACTGTTGGAAATGTTAAATGTTCATTCAAATATGAACAGGTTATTAGTTCACCCTGTGGGGAGATTTCCTGGTTACCTGCCCTGGTTTAGAGCATTATGTGGGCTTTTCAGAGACACTGACTCATGACTGAGAGATGCCAGTATTAGTTTTTAAAACATTTACATCATTCCATTTCATGAAAAGCTCATAAAGTGTTTACCCTTGTGCCCCTTATATTATCTATATTTCCTGGACTGTTACCTTATTCAGATTACCATCACCAACATAACCTTTGCATGCACTGATTATGGAATTATGTTCCACAGATTGGCTTTGACCTTTTGTGTGTTTTTTTTTTTTTGCCCCTTGTGCTAATTCATCTATGTAAAACAGATAATATGATTCTGATGGCTTTCTTTAATATACTGTTCTTTTACATATATTGGTGCGCACTGAAAATATGTTAAAAACAATTTTTCCTGATGATGGAAAATTTGATGGTTGAATGATCTTATGTCTATTTGCATTTGCTATGCCTTTGACAGGACAGAAATATAGGGTGGAAAATAGTATAAAGGAAACTCTCCAGGAACTGCAGCAACATGTATGAATCTGAAAGAGCTGTCAAAAGAGAGTCCTCACTCATTCCTCAGAACTGTGCACATCAGCGATTTCTTTTATGCTGAAATGAGAGACTTTCTTTTTTTTTTTTTGACTTGCTTTCAAATAGGCACTATGGTAACAAATGCTTTTTTCCACATCAAATTCAAATAGTGCATGGGACTTTATGGTAAATTTAATGGTTTTGAATCTTTGTCTTTCCATTTAATACAGAAAGCATATGGGATTACACACTTACGTAGCTTATAACACATTGATAGTAAGGACTTTGCACGATTTACACAACACATTTCTAAATACTTTAATGTCACTCATCATCACATAAACATACAATATCTATATATTTTTTGCAACAGCATGCAGAGCAGAGGATTTCTGCATATTTCTCTTGTTCAGAATCTTTAAAGTGACTCTGATGACACGTTTTCTCATTAAATCACACTTCCTTTATTTAGTTTGCCTTAGCTGCAGTGCTTAGATTAAGATGCCTAGCAACCTGGTACTCTGGCGGACTAACACTGTTAGTATTAACATTGCACACTCTTGTTGTACATTTGTACATCCATATGGATCAAAATGTATGCTGTCAGAAATAGACAGTTGTGTCAAAATGATTTACAAAATGCTGATGATATGGAATATAAGCATGTTTAATTCACTGAGTTGCATGTAGTCTGTGTTGTTTTTAATAAACAAATAGATTAATTGAAGCAAATAATACCTTAATATTTATTAATAAACTACTGTATATCATATGGATAGAAAAGGAAAAGAAATACACAGCCTCTTCCTACTGAGGCTTTCAATTTCAAAGCATCTTTGTTTTGTCCTCAGTCACACATTTTGTCATTATATTTGAGAAACAAATGCATATCCCCTACTGTGTACACCTCTCTCCAGTAGAATACAGCTGAATAAGCATAACAGTGTCTAATGAATATTAGCACCAAATTCCACTTTCTCTTATCCTGCCTGGCAAAACTCAAGGTCAGATATTTTGCTTTTGTTGGCAGTTATAGCTGATTTTCCCCTCTGCTTTCTCACCATGGGACAAATCATGCAGGACAATGAGATAATCTTGTCTCTCTATAAGTTTATTTTCTCAAAGTTTCCATGTAAGGATCTCAGCTTGCACCCACATTAACATAGCAGAAGGTCTGCTTGATGATTAACAAGACATAATTTGTTTTTAACTTGATCAGCTGATGTAAAAATGATTGGAGTTCAAAGCTGGAGGTGGTCTCATTAAGTTTTCAGTGAGATGAAATGGCATCAGGATAGTCAACGTTGGCGTCAGCAGCACCGTAAGAAAGAAAATCTGGACTTTGATGAAATTCTCAAAGGTTCAATTAGAATCATTAATGTAACATAAAGCTGCTTTGGGTCTCTTGTTGAGAATGCATGTATGAATGTGTCTTGTTTTCATGTGAAGTATCATCCAGCATGCTGAATTCTTCAGCTAACTAATTTCACAAGTTCACCACATGAGCAAGAGTGACAGGGAATGCTCTAGATGGTTACAAAACGACACAGCTGTTTTTGACACTGTAATAAATTCGAGAAAATAAGAAGATTAGTCAAAGAAAATGAACTTTTCTCCTGTGAGATAATTTGGCTGCTATATAATAACTGGAAAAACTAATGAGAGATTATTGAGATAGAATTCATATTGGGATCATTTGCAATAACTCTAAGTGACACATTAAATTTAAAGGATGGTTTTGAGAATTGGAACAATTTCAAAAATGCCAATATTGACTCGGCTTATAGCCATATACTTTAATACAGTTCTTGTTCAGTTCTTGTCCTTGTGTGTTGCCTGGGGAAAACACCTTTGACCCTTGTAACTCACTTATTTTAAAAATGCCTTTCAGGAAAAAATGAGGACATAATGACATATATTTATATTTTTAAAAAGAAATGACACAGATTTCTCTTTTTTTTCAGAGATGCTTGTAGTTACCCATTTATATCCCTTTCAGGAGGATCATGAAAAACAACAGCTATTTTCTAATGGTGGGTGCAGTAAAAGTGACTGGATCACAGTTCCTTGTAAACCTTTTTCTTCTCCATGATTAATGGCCTGAGAGATTCTGTCTTCTATTCTGAATCCAAGAAATTGCAGAGTCTTGAACTACTACTCTTGAGGTGAAACAAGTTCCTAATATTTGGAAAAAACATTCTGTCCCCAGTTTAATCGCACTGTCTGGTCAAAAATGTGCTAAATATGGAGTGGGGTACAACTAATGTGAAACAGTCTTACAGCAGGAATGATAAAGTGTAGTATGGAGGTCTTCTTTTAAGTGCTCGTGCACTATAAAATTGCTACGCCAATAAATCGCTCAACTGTTTAAGCTGTACTGGAGGCTGTAGTAAGTCCTTCCAGCATTTTGACTCTACTGTCTGCATGAATACTTTCTTCTTAGCAGCAATGAATGAAATGGCTGATATCACTCTCACCAAGCTACAGTATGTTTCCCATAAACCTAAATCTACAGAGGATGTTGTGCCTGACATAGTTTAGAAGTAAGACCCTTCCTTCTGTAAAAATCCTGTGTCCCTTCTGGCCAGGAGACCAGTTTAATCCAAATCTAACCTCCTATGCATCTCCCTAATCTGTATCAGTTTCAGCACGCTTACATTTTCAAACCTCTAAAAATGTTTTGGAGAGTATTTCAGCTCTGGCTGTGGCTCAGCTGGTGAACTGTTTTTGTCTGTTTGTGGATTATTCTCAGGCCAGAGAACCAGTCAAACATCACATGACAAAAGGGAATTTATCCTTTACTGCACTGAATGTAGCACAGTTTCTTTCACTTTAATGCAATAATGTTTTATTGGACATGTGCTTTTACTTTTGATTAATAAGCAGACCAAATACTTCAGTAGTTTTACTGAAGCACAGTCATAGTTGTAGATTATTTACTTAAAAAGTAAGCACTGTTTATACTTAAAGAATACTATTTCATCAAGGTATTTGCACTTTTACTTAAGAAACGAATTTATGTTGTTCTTCTTCCTCTAATGCACAGTATGATGTACATACTGTATGTGGTTTCCTGCCAGAACTGGAACTACGCAAATGTTATGGCTCTGCTCCTGACCAAAGGAGCCACATTTCCCATTATCAATTGAAGAGATGTCTGTAGTTGTTTACTATAATTATATAATGTGCTGTTTATTGCGTTTAAAAGCAAGGCTCTGCCTTTTCAGGCCACATTTGATGGTCATAGCTCAGTTTTTAATCATGAACCAAATTCAGGAATATCAGTCAGGTTGAATGCATTTGACCATATTTTCCAGTTGAATATGCTGCCTGTGAACTTTGAAGTCACTGACTATATATGGATAATATAAAGTGGACAAGCCATACTAATGACAAAGACAGCAATGGAAAATTCACAAACATATGCAAACATCATTGTTGAAGTAGATGAATACATTAGCAGGACAGTGTGGGCACATAATCAAGGCAAAAACTCAGCTACTGAGCGCACAACATGAAGGTAGACATGCCAACAGCCTCTGTTGTAACAGATCAGAAAGATCAGAAAGAGCGTAAAACTGAAAGGGTTTTGTTTCAATTTGTGCTTCAGGGTCGAACTTGAGGTTAGTGTTCAAATTTGATGCTCACTTTGGATGTGTACCTTCATGTTAAACCTTTATTAAGACATAAAGATCTTTTGACATGTCTGATGTCTAGGCACTTGTACACCCTGAATAAAGTGTGGAAAACAAATCATGTAGCCTACTGCCTGGAATAAATCTTTGAAATCACAGGAATGAGTCCAACCATTCCTAAGGGGCAATCATCCCTGAAAGGGGAACAGCAACTGTAGTTGCTATTGACAACATAGCACATCTCTGTCTTCAGGTGCAGAATGTCTTCCAGGTCAACACAGCATGATTTGCAATACACTGGCCAACGGTTTGCATTTCTTATCACTCGTTATCCTAAACCCTGGTCTTACTGTACCTCGGGGTTTGATTCACCTTTGTACTTATTAGCCCAGGCCTTACAGTAAGCCCCAGGTTAAGGATTCACACTTGGAAGTCATCAAAGCCCAAGGTAAATGTCTTCAGAACGCTTATAACACAGTTTTGATTGGACAACAAACCTCAAATCACATTGCGGATCTTAACCCAGACTTTTTGGGGGTATCCACGAAAAGTTGTTGATAACCCAGCTCTGGAGTGGGTTTCATAAGCCCTTTGCTAAGGTTGGGGATATGCCACATTCACAGTTTTAAGAGTGAAATGACTGTAAATTCAGGGTTAAGCATTTTGTGAAAATGGTTTATAATGTTTAGCGTGGTAGAAGAAATGCAATAGGCATAGACAATAGAATGAGGGTCCAGATGGTTTGATTACTACAATTACAGTGATTGGCACTGACATTTACCTCTAAGAGATTAGTGGACCAAACCCCACCATCACTGAGGGAAGCCTTTCTAATGTAGTGTCCATATTTGGACCATCTATCTGTCTTGTTATTGACGCTGGAGAGATCAAAATACTCAAACAAACTCAGATGAACTTATTGGCTCATACAGTATGAGGCACAAGGCAAGACGCCAATGAAAACCTAATTTTACAGTAATAATGTCATCACTTGCCTCAACATACCACTAAGTAAAGACACTGCAGACCCAGTCTCCAAGCATAAACACACTGGTGATGCATCCAGCATGCCAGCACAGATAGAGGAATTCATCAGTTGCATCTAGGTGTGGCTCTGTCTCGACTCAACTGAAATAAAATCTGATATCAGAGTCATAAAAACTTAACATTAAAAAATTTAATAACAGGTATGAGTTCATGATGTATGTGAAACCTGACAAGACTGGGTGTCACAGGGGTCGTAGTATATATAAGTTGCATCCCACAATACCATTACACCAAATTTTTACTTGCCATATAGTTTTATAGTTAATTATAATGGCAATAATAATAATGCTTCCTTCCTTTTTCTTTTATCACTATTTCTATGTTAAATTCTTCAGACCAATCACATTATATTTCCTTGAACTGATCAATATGAGCAGCATATACATCAAAACACACAACAGCCCTTACAAGTATTTGAAAACCTCACCACAGTCACATGACACATGAGCACATAAGGCTGTCTGACTTATAATTATAAAACACATAACCTAGATGACACCTCCTTAACTTAAAGTGGTGAAAATGTATTTAAAATTCATTTGTTTTGCAACTATTTTGACAATATACTTTCAAACCTCTAGTTTGTCTTCAAGGTTTAAGAAATGTGTTGCGTTATAGAGGTTATGATTCAATTAGTTGGCTTCCCTGGAGTATTACATCATTTGCATTTTAAGCCCAGACTGGGTGGTGTGTGATTCTGAACCCTCGTCTGCTTGGGCTGACACGGAAACATACTGAACCGAGCCTTGGACTATCATGCTACAACATCGGCTGGCCAGGGAGGAAGCAGCGGAGTGGAAACCTGGCCTGCGAAAGTACAGGGAATCCCATCTACGTGGCTCACCATTCCCAGAACCTTCTGGACTTCTGGGAGAGTTGGTGGGGAGTGTTCTTGGCTATCAGTGAAGTGGACATGAAGGGAAAAAGTTTATGAAATACTGTCTTCTTAATCCTCTGACCACTAGCGCAAACAACAAGGCTTACAAATCTCAATCATTTCCTTGTAAAATTTGCATGCAGTGGAATCTCTTCATTTACAAAGTCACTCTCAGTCTCTCCTTGCTTCTATCCTTGCATGTCGCTCCCTTAGGTAATATCATTCAGACCTCCCTGGCTCTGAAGTGTGAATGTGACCATAAATCCATTCAGATGCTCTGTTAAAAAAAAAAAAAAAAGTGAAGACTTGAGTTCCACTGAAAATCAATAAAACTAGGGGTGAGGTATTCTGGAACTGGCTTAGACTGCTTATATGCAAAAGCCAAAATAAGTAGTCACATAAGTTAAGCAGTCATATTTTAAACAGGAACTTTATTCTTAAAAATCTGCTATTTTGAAAATGTACAGACTGTGGTGGGTTGAAGAGTTGAAGTCTGAGGAAGAGTTATGATCACTGAGTGGCAAGAAATTTAACACCATTTGGATACTGTTGTAAACATCTGAGCACTATTCTGAACCTATTTCTTTGCCAGAGTACCCAAAGTGTGCTGCAAACACACTTAGGGAGGGTAATACTCTAATTATGTGAACAGGAATTCTGCTCTGAAATGACCAACAAGTCAGTTTGATGCCAAAATGCTAACATCATATGAAGTGTCAATTTGTGAACACACTAAACATCTGTATGCTTTCCACAATGGCTGGGTATGAAAAAAAAGGAATGACACCAGTCCTGCAAACACTCCACTGATTATACTGTATAGTTAAAACAAATGTTGCACTTGCTCGGTCATAGCAGATTATTGTCTCAAGTGTTGAACATTTGCCAAGAGCTCTCAAGTAAATATGCAGTAAAAGTGAAGCATGCTATGACTCTATAGTCCAATATCTCCATGCTGTACAAGCATTCAGTGGTACTCTGGAGGAAAGGAGAATGCTCCCTTTAACATCACACTAGACTCTCTAAGCTCATAGTAAAGACAAGTGACCCAATTCTTTTACGAAGCACTAAGATGACACACAAAAAAAGTTAACAGAGCAAATGAAACAGTGAACATAGTTGTTAATAATATTAGGACTATATACTACAAATTGGTAGGTAACCTAGCACACCCAGCCTTCTTTCTCCCCACACTTTTTGTTACAGCACTAACAGGCATGCACCAACTGACAAATTTTACTAGTGACCCCATATCTTGCTCATACAGTTGCAAGTGTCTTCAAGAGTTAAAAGTCTCCTTGGCAGTGTTATGCAAACTTTCCTCCAAGACATGGCTCATGACAAGTAATGTATTTCACAGTATTTAGATTGGCCCAAGTAACCAAGAGTTGAACCTGAGGGTGATGAATTACACTGAACAAGAACAATTCGAACCTCTGACGATTTGAAGATGCGAACCTCAAATGTCCTTTCATCACCGCGCAGGTGCTGTCTCCTGTCAGCCTGTAATTCAAATTCAGTCATCAGGTCAACTATGCAGTTCAGTTGTTATTAGCGTACAAGTCACACAAGTAACAAAAGACTCAAGAAATATATTGACATTCTATTACTGATGTGTGTTTGCAAGACTCATATTTATCAAAAATAACTCATTCATTCAAATAAAACCACCAGCTTTTATTATTTATTTTATTTTTTTTACCATATACATGCAACATGTCACTAAATCTCTTCTATCCACCTGCCTCTAACAGACAGACTGATCAGGAAGTCCTTGGATGCTGTTGATTCTCTTGTGCGTTGAGCTTGCCATGGAATCTGGGAAAAACATGGAGCTGCAGCTGCTGGTGGCCAAACTGCCTATTATTATTTTTTTTGTAACCTCATTGGTCTTTATGTGACTAGATATACTAGTTCTCAGAGAATGCATCTATGTGAGAAATAACACTTAAGCAGGAAATGTCACAATAACGCTCTCAAGAGAAATGAAGTGACGTTCTCAAGGGAAATTTAAGAGAGAGATGACCTAAGCTAGAAAGTACAGTTTGAGGAAAAAGATGAAAAAAAAGATTGATTTATGTACGGGTGAATGGACTCGTTTCAGGAATAATATATCTCTGCTAGTGCCACAGTTTCCTCTCAAAGTGCAAAAGGATTCCAGTCATTATACGTTACCATGTGAACATCGTGAGTACAACAATAGATACACACTGAAACGTCATGAAATACCTTTTCTAAAACTAGTATATAGGGTAACATACTGGACAAAAATTTGTTACATTAACAAATTTTAGTATATATATTTTTTGTAATAGAGGAAAATCTTGTATCATTATGTGCATAACATGAATATCAAAAATATAGGAGAAAATGTTCAAAGAATTCAACCAAAGATGAACCATGGTTCCATGGGGTGTCATTTTTCCAATGACACCCATGTGAGAAAGAATGATTAACAGTAGAAGTGACACCATTGCAGATGCAAGATTTCGACAGCAACTCTGTGACAGGTTTTACCCCACATCCTCTTCAGGTGCTCTGGTGTAGTGTGTTAGATTTATTTACAGGTGACAATTTGCCTCCGAACTATAATCCCACATCAGGCAGGGTGCAGGACTAGATCTTTCTTGAGGTACTGCCTCTTCAGCTAGAGCCTCTGAATGCCAAGAGTCCCATGTAGTATAGAAAATTGGATATTATATGTCGCCTGATCCCAATTTAATGCTTAAGGATCAGTGGATTAAGCAATAGCGGAGACTACTGAGGCAGTACTGTGTTTTTGCATTATGTAACATTTAATGTCATGATTTTGTCAGGTGGACTGCCTTGGAAAAAAGAACATAGATTGCTGAGTAAATAACAATCTTATGCTGTTTATTTATTGCACTCAAGATATTCTTTCATCCACATGTGCTATTTTATTGCTTTTTTTCTGCAATAATCTGCATTGGAGCCAAATGACTGGTATTTGGCGTGAAATAAAATATAATAACTGTTTCACACAGAGGACAAATATTGAATCCATCTGAAGATGGAACAAATGTTTGAAAGATGGTTTCTCAATACAAATCTTTTGAGTGTACAAGCATGTATGGTATATACCACATGCTTAGGTATATGGTATATAGTATATGGTAATGCTCAGAACTTTTTGAAGTTTTTGTTTAACAGTGAAGCCAATAATTAATAACATTAAACATAACATACAACATAAAATATTTTGACATTTTTTGTAAGTGTCCTTGCAAAAGTTTAATGAAGCACAATGAGGAATAAACAGAGTATAATACACAAACAGTTACTCTAATTTGCTGCAAACCGTATTTATGAAAACAGTTATTTATACAATGTTGCTCTTGTATCCTTTTCTTTACAAATATACAGTCTCTCTTTAAAATTAATTGTCAACAGTGATAGAGACTAAAGCTGGCAGTCACTTATTAAAATATCAGTATGAGATATATCCCTCCTTCATAATGTATTCATCAAAGGGATGAAAAAGTTTTTCTAATAAATCTTTTAAGAAGACCAAATATTATGTAATGTCTTGGTATTCATCAGTGGAAACTGTCTGACTGGATTAAAAAATGTGCAACTTTTGGACACATCTCCAAGTTTAGATGTGATTTGAATATAATAGGTTCAGTAAGATTGGTTATTTTGATGTCATTTGTAATTCTAGCAAAGATTTTGAATTAGCATTAATTTAATTCACAATTTAATTAAGTGGTAACTACAGATAAACTTGATGAACATATGGTCACACTGAGGAAGCAAACTTTTACAAAAGGAAGAGAGAATGAAGTCTTCATTTTAAGCCACGTAGCATCAGAGTAAATAAACCTCTTGGCAAAAGACACACAATAAATTGTCTGACTTAAGCTTAGAGACGGTTATTTATTGGGTTCCATTCATGTCGCTCTGGCAATTATTCCTGGCAGTCTGACAGAGCACGATATATTGCACAACTGTTGAACCTGATTCTCCATATGACATATACCACAGGGATGGAAAACTAAAGCTGCTGTGTTCTATAGATCCTTATCAAGTGTGAAAAATGTGAAAATACCTTATTAAGTTGGCTTAAGTTTTGAATAGAATTGCTGAAGTGGCCATATGAAACCAAGACTAACCACAGTCTGCCACTCACTCCGCAAAACATGAAAGTTGGTTTGTATCTGCTCTGGAAAATGGCTTGACCTGGAATCCTATGGGGAGCAAAAAACATGTTGAATTTCTGAATGCCAAAGACAGTAACATTCAGTGTACATGCAAGGATTACTGCAGTCTGTAGTAGTCAAATGTTCCACTAGAGCAACTGACAAAAAAATCCAAAACTAAATTTTATCCAGCATTAATGGATACCATTTATTATGAAATATGGATCATTTTACACATCTTGAAATAATAATCAACTCTGGTAACAGATGATGGCAATAAATATTATGTAATTACTATGTGTACACCACTCAACTGATCTGATTCCACAGATTTAAGT
This sequence comes from Neoniphon sammara, assembly GCA_900302535.1. Lineage (NCBI taxonomy): Eukaryota > Metazoa > Chordata > Actinopteri > Holocentriformes > Holocentridae > Neoniphon > Neoniphon sammara. The sequence continues at coordinate 86,914 of OMKZ01006492.1, read as the reverse complement.
AGAATAACTTGAAAGCAATACTGTTACATCACTGAACTGTGTGTATGTTGTTATTCCTAATTTTAAAGGGACATCAAGTTGTTTATAACTTCAACTGATGACGGAAAGGATTGCAACACCACTGACAGCTCTCTGGCACAATGTATGGCACCCTGTAATGGACAAAAACATAAAAGTCATATTTCCCCAATAGAATGAGTAAGCTAGCAACTTAGAGCAAAGAGCCAATAGAAATATTTAGTCAATGGGTAATACATCATGATAGAGGCTGTTTCGAAAACAGTATACAGACCAGAAAGTGAATGTTTGTAAGACAGAAATCTCCATGCCTGGTGAAATAATCATCACGTCATTGCTTAGTGGTATTAATCAACAATGCTAGCAAACCCCCAGATATTTTGTGCAATGGGGCAGTAAAAACCTAATTTAATCCACATTTAGGCAAGTAAACAGTATTTTGTAATAAACCATCTTTGAGAGTAGCCCTCCCAACTTTGGTGACTTGTGATTTTTCTGTAATGATGAGGCAAATGGACACTCACTGACTTTGTGGATGTGTGTGAAGAAATCAAGACCAACGGCTTAGGATTCCTTTACTCTCATTGTACAATTAGATTAAGTTTGGAGCAACCCATGTCAGATACATAGATAAGAAAAAGGGATTAAAAAGAACAGAAACCACAAGAGTAATACATAGTAAAACTTCACACATGTTCGACATCAGCATGGGGGGTGGTCTCATTATTCATTATAAATGCTCCAGTGTGCTTCTACACATAAAATCCCATAAAATACTCCCCATGATCCCGGTGCAACTACAAAGATAAGGATGGATTTTATTTTAGTCTAACCAAGCCTACATATCATGGCATTGCTTTAGTAACCCATTCAAGACAGAGCAGACAGCTGGTGAACCAGCAGCATTTCAACTGTGAGAGTCAATGTTGCAGCCAGATGACTAGTCACATTCACACAGCTGCTTCCAAGGTATTCAGTCAGGCACCTCCCAGAGACATCTATACAAATGGATGCACACTATTTCTGGAGCCAGCAAGTTCTTCTGCTATGCTGACATGGTTGATGTGGGACCAATTAGAAACAGACAGAGGCCCTCCCTGAACTCCTATATTAGTAGGTCAGAAGGGATTCTAGACACTTACGTAAGTTGCCTGTGTTCTGGAGTTTGATGAAATCATTCAAACTGATCACTTGCATCAATGACACCTGAAGCATTCAGCTGAATAAATAGGGTAGCCATAGAAACTAAAGGCTTTTTTTCCTTTGGCTTTCTTTTTTCAAGAATGCTTTTCTCAAGTTTGACCTTGAGACTGAGACATGTTTGAAGTGCAAATGTGGTCCTATAATACTGCATGTTGGGTGAGTCTGTTAGACAAACCTGAAAGATTTGGAAAACCTGTGTGTTAAAATATTCAGTTATGTAATTTTTTCCTCCAACGTGGTCTCACTTACAGATGAGCAGTCAGCTGCTGCTGGTGGTGGAGATGAACGGTGGAACTGGTCGTGCCAAGTCATATGTTCAAAATGAAATTTGAATCCAATGCTTGTGATATCAGCAGTCTCATAAATGACTTAATGAGTGATTGGGAGATCACTGCTGAGTACAGTTTGGAAAATTCAAAACCAAATGGAAAAGCAATAGGATCCTCCAGCAGATGTTTTCCCGTTTCTAGGACAATGTTGTAAATGTGTAAAATATTGCCTGCTGCTAATGGGGAAATCACATTCACTCTCTTTGCAGCAAGATTTCCGTGTCATTTTAGTTGTTTGCTTAAATAATCTCTGTGGGTAAAGACAATCTAACATTAAAGGGGATCCTTCTCAGTCTATTGATTGCGTGCGTAAAAATATTGCCTGAGGATTTTCCTTAGAGGTGAATATCCCACAGTTCAAGAGTTCAAATTGTATTATTCATGGGATAGTTTATTTCCACCCAGCATTTGTTAAAATGAACAACCTGTCCTCAAAAATACAAACCAGAACACCAAAAGTAATGTCACATAGATCACACTATATTATACCCAGTGTTTTTGAGGCTACTCCATAGGCAATGAGTGGAGAGAGAAATTAGAGAGAGTGAAACAGAAAAAAAGAAAAGACTGTGTGATGAATAAGGATACATAATGAATATTAAATTGTCTTGTGTTCATGATCTGGCATGAGAAGACAATTGCCAAGACAGGGCACAGTAGCTGCCTGATGGGACATGGACAGGACAGGACACTAAATTACATAAGACAGGACATCAAACAGTCAGACCTCTACTGGAGATATTGCACATAAAGGAGAAAAAAAAACAGAAACAAATGACTGGAAGTTTGGCCTAGTCCTACAAACTGCTCAGCCTCAAATCCAAAGGAGCTTGACAAGTTGTAGAACTGTCTCATTTGGGAAATACCCATAAGAAACACCTTTTTTAAGGTACCATATTTTGGCAAATTTTGAACAGAGTATACAGTGGTTCTTCAGACGGAGGAGGAAATCCCACAACACCCTGCAACATCAGCAAAAAAAGGAAGAGAACTCCCCCACATCTGCAAAAATATATGGCAGATGAAAGTCCCTGCTTTGGAAAGTTTTCCAAAAAGAACATTTTCAATTTATCATTGTGAGAAAATTGTCAACAGGGAATCCTATTACTTATTTTTGTTCAGTCATTTGTTGTTTCTGGAATACTGGTGTAGATTAGTGAACTAGTGAAGTTATTGCAACAGATGAAGATTTAGTCTGACTGTCGATTAGTTAGAGCTGTATCCCATCTGCCACTTCAACATTTCAATACAGCTCAGGTCAGACAGTCTCTGCGGCCTGAAACAATGGGAACCCACACCATCTGTGAGGGACGCTGTCAAGCTGAAGAAGGAGTCTTATTGGGTTTGACTAGGTACTGGCAGGCCAGAACAGCCACATCTTTGTTGTGTAAGCCAATGCTTGTGTGTGGGAGGAGTTTGGGAGACTATGGTGAGGGACTTTCAGTTGACCTCAAAGAGTTTCTGGCAAAACTGAGGAAGTGTGTGCAAGGCCTTGTTGAGGCTGTTCTCAGCAAGGATGGGGCGGTATTGATCTCAACTGAGGATGTAGTCGGACGGAGGAAGGAAAACTTTGAGCAGATTCACAACGCATCAGAAAGCCCTCTTTGGAGGAGGCAGGGCCCAACCATCTGCAGCAGCAGTGCGCCAGGAGTGGATGACATCCACCCTGAAATGCTGAAAACTCTGAATGTTGATGGGTTGTTGTGGCTGACACGTGTCTTCAGTGTCATGTGGATGTAGGGGACAGTGCCTGTGCTGTGGAGTGTCAGATTTTTGGTTTGGTTGCTAGGAGTGACCAGAGAGTGTGCTCCATTTAGAATCACATTGCTTAGTTTCCTTGGAAAACCTTATGTCAGGGTGATGGAAAGGAGACTCTGGCTGACTGTTGAACTTTGGATTCAGGAGGAACAATGCAGATTTTGTCCTCTCTGTAGATGAGCGAACCCCCTAGTTACGAAAGGGATCATGAGAGTTTGGCAATCCAGTCTACATTTGCTTTGGAGAAGGCTTATAACTGTGTCTTCCAAGGAGTCCTGTGGAGGGTACTGAGGGAGTATAAGATGCCAGTATTGCTGCCGTAAACCATGCACTCCCTGTAACAACCAGAGTGAGAGTTATGTCTGCATTTTTGTCCCTAAGTCAAGCTCATTCCCATTGGGTGTTGGACTCTGCCAAGGTTGTGCTTTGTCACCAATTCTGATTGTGATTTTCATCGACTGGATTTTGAGGCACAGTTGAGGATTGGAGGGTATCCAGTATGGTGACCTCAGGTTTGCGTCTCTGTGGATGATGTAGGCCTGTTGGCTTCATCAAGCTGTGATCTTTAGTAATGCACTGGGAGTTTGAAATGGTCGAGATGAGGGCCAGCATCTCCAAGTTTGAGGCCATGGCTCTCTGTAGGAAAAAGGTGAACTGCCCCTCCAAGTTGGAAGTCAGTTACTGCCCCAAATGGAGGAATTCAAGGATCTTGGAGTCTTGTTCGTGAGTGTGGGAAAAAAACAGGAGATCAACAGATGGATTGGGGCGGCAGGTACAGTTATGTGGTCGCTGCACTGGACTGTCATGGTGAAGAGGGAGGTGAGCCTGAAGGCAGAGTTCTTGATCTATGTTCCAAGCCCCACCAATGGTCATGAGCTTTGTGTAGTCACTGAAAGAATGAGATCACAGATGGTGACAAGTGGCTGAAATTAGCTTTTTCTGCAGGATAGCTGGGCTCACCCTTAGGGATAGGGTGCTGAACTCAGATATACAGGAGGAGTAGAGTCACTGCTCCTAGGAAACCACTTGAGGTAGTTTGGGCATCTAATCAGGAAGTCTTACAGGGCAGTCCAACAGAGACCCAGGGAGACCCTGGATCTCTGCAGATTACATATTCTAGCTGGCCTGGGAACACCTTGGGGTCCCTCATGCAAAAGGAGCTGGAGAACATAGCAGGATCAAAGGACGTTTGGGCTGTCCTCCCTCCTCTCTTCTTCTCTGCCCTTTTGCATCTGTCTACAGAACTCCCTCTCATTTGACTCCCCTCCACCCCAACCCCGCTCCCGATAAAAAAAACCCTACCTACCTACGCAATAGCAATATTTCATGTTTTTGCATGATGTAAAAGCACGATGCCTGGGGGAAACTCTAACATGTAGATTTATTTTTGCTGACAAGATACCAAACTGAGAAGCTGATATTTTTGTCATAACATGCTGAGAAGCCTGCCTGCTTGTGATGCCTTCACATGCTTTAGGCAGATTTACATAAAATGAATCCTTTGTACACGTTGTAATACACATACAGTATTGATGGAGTGAATGTGTATACCTATGCAATAAGATTTAGGATTTAAGATATACAAAACAACTTGGTTTCATTCAAGTTTTATATAGTGTAATGTAGCGGAACTGATAATTAGATTTTGGTAGACTTATTTTACTGTGTTTGTACGTTTAATTTGTCAGAGATCCATTGGTCTAGGTTTATAGGAAATACTAAAACTTTTTTTTTTTTTTTTTTTTTTTTTTTTTT
>OMKZ01006492.1:55471-81831 GCA_900302535.1 Neoniphon sammara | reverse complement strand
GACAGGCAAGATGCTTCTGCCTCGGCCCATGTCCTTTGATTTTCCAAAGTTACCACAGGCCAGTGATTGAGAGAGCAGACAGAACACTTCCCATATGGAAAACTGTAATCTGCGTTACTGTTGCAGCACAGCATTTGTACAGCATAGATAGAAAACACTTTGTCATTGAGTGTGTAGGGATGGCTTCAGTGTGATACAACTGTGCTCCATATTAGAAATAAATAATTGAAAGTTGTTTTTTTAAACTCTAACAGTGTTAAAGAAAAGAGAGAAAAATATATTACTACATTTTGTTTGTTTGTTGTTTTCTTAAGTTGCAAAACCTGGCAGTTGGTTTGATTCTTACCCCAATTCACCCCAACCAAGAAGCTGTAAACTCTGCAATGTAGAGTTCTGTAGCTGGGCCAAATAACAGAAGACTTTGGTTACAGACCTCAGAAAACCTCTCCCAGTGTCTGCACACAACAGTTCAGTAAAATTTCCTGCAACCTTAGGACCAGCTTTTTGACCTGTTAAATTTTTCAAAACTCCAGCTTAGAAACTATTCACAAATTCTGCTGTGTCTTCATCACAACATGTTCAATGAATAAAATAGATTGCTTTAGTGTTTTGAATTAATTGCTGTTTATTTCATATTATACTCACTGTAACTACAATTATTTTCACAGATCCAAATTAATATGGAAGTGTTGGCTTCTTTTCCCATTATGCAAGATGTATAAGTTCTCACCAGTATCAGTGTGAATATTGTCTCTGACAATCATTTTAAGTTTCATATTTCACCATATGGAGATAGTTTGTATGAAAAAAGAAAAAAGAGAAACCAAATGAATACATTTGTCTTACATTTTGCATAGTTTCCACTTTAAAGTTGCCAAGAGCTGTCAACTTTCTGTACACCAACCTCCCTCTTAAATATACACAATAATGACTGGGCTATATAAAAGGAGAGCTGATGAAATATACAGTCTATTTTATAGCCCTTGTACTTAGAAATACGAGACACAGACTCCTTATATTGAAGACTGTTTGCTGAAGCAGTGTGGACTAGTTAAGAGCCTTACAGAGACATTGGAAATGATGCAAAGCTGGCATCCCTTCTAGATTGATCTTGAAATCAGAATATTTATAGCAAAGAATACACTTTATTGGAAAATGTTTAGAAAGTACAAAGGACACAGTCTGCATTTGGATAAATTCCAAATATTACAAACATAGACAAGATCAACATACATTTTTAAACAACAGTCAGAGAAATGAAAAGAATGTTACAGTTTGAGTCTGAAAGACCATCCTAATAATAAAGAGTTTCTCTTTCAATGTATGCATTCCAACAGCTTTATCACACTGAGATGAATCATAAAATCTTTCCCAACATCTAATAAAAATCTCCTAACATGAGCCTTCTAGATAAGGAATAGCATAGTGTAGGATTGAAAGGGTTTTATTGCCAACCTAATAGCTTGGATTTCAAGGATTTTATTATTACCCTGACTTGTGTCATGTCTTTAAAGTCATGCCAAAATCCTCATTTGAAAACTATTTACATATACGGCACCAATAGTTTATAAAACTCTTTTTCAGACATTGCACTCTCACTTTAGGTATACATTAGAAGCACCATTGAATTGTTTATGAAAATTGTTTTATTTATGTCATTTATACCAATTACAGTATATATAGAAACACTGACATTTTGAGTGTAGACCCAGTATGAAAGACCATTGGCATCCTCTGGGTTATGTCTCTCTCTTTGTCTTTACAGCTTCAGTACTCTGATCTACCCATGTTCACTCCTCCCTCTTGTCATGAGCAAGTCTTGTCTTCCTCCTGGGGCCAGCAGGTCTTCGGCCAGTGACTCTTCTTGGGCTACCTTCTCAAGAGGAAAACAGACATATAAAACACATTTATAACCCATTCTAGCCCAGTCATTATGATATGCAAATCTGATGAGATAACACTCTCACCTTGGATGAACTTGGTAATTTTTTCAGGGTCAAGGTCAAGCACGTTTGCTTCCCCCTCAATAGTAATATGGGAGACGTCAGATCCTGAGGAGGAGGGAAAACACCCTTAAAGCGATGCCGTAACAGTGTTGTGGCTGAAGTGTTCAAGTACACATGGCATCCACGTTATAAATTTGTAAATCATGGGTAGTGGTGTCTTTCACTGACCTTCCAGATCTATGTTGGAGGTGCCGCTGCTGACTGAGTACTGAGGGCCTGGAGATGACAACATTCAATTAGTCCTTATAGTGATAATTCACTTTGGTATAACAGTTTCAGTAGCCTCGCCCCTAAGTAAATGCACCCACAAGTATACAGTGACATCAGCAGCCCTACTCTCCATTGTCTGCATCACCGTTTCTCTTATTTGTCAAGATAATCACTTCCTTTTATTTTCTGTCAAATATATAAATCAGTCAAATATTTTTTTGTGCCTGGGTATTTGTTTTTATGGACTGATCTGCTACCACCTTTAAGTTCCCAGTAGCTACCAGGAGAGGAACTATTTTTCTTAGCCACTATGTGTCATTGCATCAAGGTGTAACTCGACCCAAGCCACTGTTGCTCTGTACTGTCAATTACATTGTAGTCAGATAGCAAAATAAACAAATACATTCCATTAAGAATTGTCTATTCAGCTGAAACATTTGTAGTTACTGTAGTTAGTTTGTTCTCCAAAACTATTACTGAGGCCCCGAAAATGAATGGCGGTGGATCAGGACCCCAGTGACTATCAGGGACAGCAATGCCGAGAACTGACAACTGGGGGTGCTAATGTAGGTGGTACACTTAGAGGTGCATTAGGTGGTAAGGCTGCAGAAAACTACATATGTCAAATGTTTTAAGGTGATAAGTGGAATAAGTTTAGTGTCACATAGATTCAGTAAAAAAAGATTTACCTGAGACAACCCTGGTGACTTTGGTGATGGTGGGCTCACCCTCGATGACCCTTGTCACCTTGGTGACAGTGGGATCACCCTCAATGACCCTTGTCACCTTGGTGACGGAGGGTTGACCTTCAATGACCCTGGTAACCTTGGTGATGGTGGGTTGCGCTTGGATAACCCTAGTCACTTTGGTAACCTCAGGAACTACAAAGATTTAAAAAAAAAAAGACAGTATTCACTACATGAAATTACAAACTTTTGCCAAAGAAATTCTTGGGAACCGCAGGAAGTGCCATCAGTCAGCACACCATTGACCCCTTCATACAGAGAACTTTCGCATTCCATTTGCATGCAACTAGCATGGCAAGCGGACCTTTCACCGGATCTGAAAGGATTCATATGACAAAGATGTGATTCATAATCAAAGGATTTTTGCACTAAACCTATTCAGAATTTCCCTGTTTTGGACTTTCAGGACTCTACAAGTGTACACTACAATCACTATAGAGGTAATATATCAATTTTCAACTGGCATCAATGCAGAAAGTGTACTGCATGTTTTTCAATTCATTCCTGACATGCAAGAATTAGCCTGTGCAGTACTTTTATTGAGAACAGAGATTCTCAGGTAAATGGTACTTAAGCTTTCTGCTTTGAGCGTTTGTGAGTGTACATGTGGTTGCATGCGTGTGTGTAATTATCTAAATTAGTAAGAAAAACATTAATGATCAGTACCTGTTTCAACTCAACAATTGGTACTCTCCCAATTTTTTTGTGTGCCAAAGTTTGATTGCTTGACACTATCTGTCAGATTATTTTGGTTAGGAATCACATGATGATGATACTCAGTAATCATCATTTACTGTACCTTCCTGGATGACACGAGTGATGATCCTCTCTAATGACAACAGGAGATATAAAGAAGTTAATGATAGTAAAGAATGCCAAATAGGAGCTAAAAATGATGTATTGCAAAAAAAAAAAAAAGCATATATAAGCATATATATAAGCATAAAAAAAGCATATATATATATATATTTCTACTTACTCATAAATGTAAGGGGAATTTCCTCATATCTGTATCCTGAAACATACTGCAAATAAAAAATAAAAAGGTAAAGGCCTATTATAGCAGAATCTCACACAGTATAGTAAATATACATAAAATCCTGTTTGATCGTATGCTTGCATGGAAAAGGTTTTCAAATAAGTGCTGCAGGGAGCCCCAATGAATATATCCACAATCATAAGACAATTTTAGCCAACAGCTGAACTCCCTCTAAGGCAATTCAGTGTGTTATGACACACAAGTTCAAAAGGTTTAATGCCCTACAAAGTAAAGGTTAGGATTCAAGCATGATCTTGTCTGTTAGTATGCTATTTGAAGTGACATTAATTGTATATTGGCAGACATGCTAAGAGAAAGAATAATGAAAAACACCTGTATATTCATAAGTGCCAAACCTTGCCCTACAGTACATCAGTCTTGCAGCTTTGATAATAAGAAGCCAATTTTTGATATACAACACCTTGATCTGGATGTAAGTGATGAGCCTCCTCAACAGCCCAAGGAGATCCTGGCTTCCAACGGGGATATCTAGACCAAAGCACAGGGCGTTAACCACTCTAGGCCTTTTACAACAGCCATGGCAATAAAAACAGTACCCAGAGAGCATCTTTTGACAGCTTTACTGGAACAAGACCAAAGTTGGCTGAGTGAAAAACATACCTGCAGGATACAGAAGAGTATCGATGAAGTGAACGGCCCCATTAGTGGCCATAATATCAGATTCAGGAACTTTGACAGAATTCACTTGCACGCTGTTGTTTGCCTGAGGGAGATAGTTGAAACAATTGCAGACAAGGAAACCACAAAATGAATTACTTGATTGAGCCTGCAGTTGAAAATATGAGGCGTGTACACCATTCTAAGGTAAATAACATTATTGGCCTACTGAGGACACAGAGTTTCATAATCTTGTTTTCAAGCAATGTTGAGTTTTTAATGCTAATCTTTATATATATGCAGTACTGCCAAACACACACACACATGTTCATAGAAAAAAAACATATTTACTATTTGCTGATAACAATGAAAACTTGGCCACCTAACATGGATAAAAAATCTGTTTGTTTCAGAATAAGCACTTACAAACAGCACTCTGAGGTTGCTGCCCTGCAGAGTCTTGAGGAGGTTTGTCACTCCAGTCTCCAAACCTCCACCAATGAAGACGCCATTGTTGAAGTGATACAGAAGGATAGTTCTGAGGGCGTTTATGTCGGCTGAAACACAGCATGGCAAATAACTTACTGCAGGGCACAAAAGTTATGTTACAATATTCATTCATTTTGCATTACACATTTCTTGTAGCTGACTTTTATTTTGAAACTGAAGCATTGACTCTTGTTAAATCATGAACAGAAGGAGGGAGTCAGGGACACTTACTCTTCAACAAGTCCAATTCTCTCTTACTCACACCAGCAAAAGCTTTATCGCTGGGGGCAAACAGAGTAAACTCTCCCTCCTGTTTCAGCAGATCAGTCAAGCCAGCAGCTTCTACCAGGGACAAAAAGATCCTGCAGCACAGAGAAGAAAATGGTTACTTGGCTGTTGCAAAAACCACTGAGGGCTGAGATAATGCAAGAACAGCACTTTCTTTCTGCCATATGTGCCATGTGGATTTGATGGAAAGATACAGAAATATGCGGTTTGTGTATTATACTACATTTTCTTGCCCCGGTCCACTTTCATCAACATCTCTCTGCACTCACTTAAAGCCTCCATTTTCTGTCAGAATCTCAAACATATTTTTCTCCGCCGGTTTCAACAGCATCTTCATAAGATGAAGGGCTCCGTCGCTTCCTTCTTTGCTGCCTCTCACCAGACAAGAATTCTCAATGCACACCGCCTGCAGAAATAATCCACAGGTCACAAAAAGGGCAGTGACATTCATGTAGCCTCTTAAGGACACATTGGTTAATAGCCAAACAAAATGGATAATGTACGTAGCATGTGTTTACAGGCACCTGGCCATGATTTTTCGGCACAATTTCAGAAAAGGGAAGAGTACTTACTGTGCGATAGATAAAGACCCTCAGAAGCTTTCCTGCAATGGTCTCCAACTGCTGGCCATTGTAGAGTTCACGCAGGAGAAACTTTCCTTTTAAGATGTGGTTTTCCAGGATAATCTTGAGCATCCTCTGATCCATGGACATTACTTCATCTGTGGAAGGAAGAAAAGTCTTTTTTTTATCTCCTATTCAGAATAAATGAAAATACCAACAACACAGTACCATAATTTTCATTTACAGTAATGTCCCAGTCACAAAAAAACATTACTATTCTTATTCTTATCATCACCACAGTGTCCCGAGAACAGAGGCACAAGTTGGTAACCTTGAGAAAAGGCACATCTGCTACCACAGATTTGATTTATTGCACAATTCTGTATGTGGACGATGTTCAGTAGCCCACAAATCATGTTCCATGGTAGAGAAAAATTTATAGGGAGTGCATTTAAGGTTGCCCTTACATTCAACTGTTGCTGTCTTGTGCATTCCATACACCCATCTTTACATGATTACACATCATTACACCCATCAGTGTATGTTCTCAGATGATGAAGGGCATTCTGCTTCGGTTAATTGCGAAATCTTGTAAGAGGAACAAGACATCTGTACTCCCTTGTGAAGACGAGGAATGTTCCCTTGGGGAGCGGATACAGGCGTGTTCTTTGGTCTTACGTGGCATAAAGCTTCAGGATCGTCCCAGTTCAACAGTCGTTCCCCTAGAGCTCCATATATGTGCATAAATCTACTCACCATGAGAGCAACATTTTATAAAAAAATATATACATACATACATACATATATATATATATATATATATATATAGCAGGGTGCATATTTACGCACCTGCTGAGCAAGAGACAGAGAGAGAGAAAGAGAGATGTAATGAGCAGTATGTGACTCACCAGTGAAGGCAACATTGAGGGGAGCCAGCAAAGTGTACTCAGTCCCTGGTCTCATGGCAGCAGACAGGCCCAACTCGGACACCATGTCTCCGAAGGTTGACTGGGAAGAGCCGATCAGCTCCATCACCTCCTTAGCTTAAAGGACACAAGGAATCCCGAAAGAATTAAAATTAAAATCTTACACCTCATTCAATTAGGGGTGTGAATCTTTAATTCAATTCAATTCAATTCATGATTCATTATTTGGCTTTAAGAATGATTTTTCAGTTTTGAAAAAAAATTTGAGTAATTTTAGCCAATTTTTACATCCATTAAATAAATGTGCAATAATGTATGACTATCATTTTTCTTCTGAAATGTGAAAAAAAATTCCAAAATCAAAACTACTTAGACATCATTTACTCTAAAAATTATTGACCAAATATTTGCTGTTCATAGCAGTCATATCAAGGGCAAGGTTAGATTTTTTTAAGAATTGTGATCCAATTAATCAAAAGCATTTTATATCAATTCAGGCTGAAGTCAGAGCGATTCATTCTAATCATTTATTTTAGTAGAATGAATAATCGATGCAGGGATGCAGTAAGTGAATCGTTACACCTCCACACACAATATACATATGCAGTAATCCTGGCATGCTAAAATCTGCTGAAAGAAAAGAGGAAACTGGAGTCTTACCTGAGTCAGGTATGAGCACTTGGTCAATGAGGTGGATGACACCGTTGGTGGTGACAATGTCCTTCTTCTTCACCATCTTGACGCCATTGACTGTGAGGCTTTCACCATCGCAGCCAATCTCAATGTTGTTACCCTCCAGGGTCTCATAAGAGGTGCCAGTCATGATGGCCTCAGAGCACTGGACGGAGTTCAGGAGGTGGAAGTTCAGCAGAGCTGCAAAAGTCAGAGTCAAAGTTTTAAATTAACTTTCTCTGGTCTGATATAGGTTTCTGTGGTTTGATGTCACTTACTGTAGAGGTACTTTATATGCTGCAGAGAAAGTTTGTGGTTACTTGCTGTGGATCACGTGAGGAAGAAATAGATTTATATTTGAGTGCTAGTCAGAGTAAGTCAGTTGGCTGCCTGCATGGTGTTTTGCTCTTCCTAATTTTACGGCGCAGCTGAGCATATAAACCACTGGCAAACCTGAAGACCCTTTGGGTCCCTTGGGTCCTTGAGTGAGGAGAGTCATGATTTCTTCACTCTTCTGTTTGTGTGAAATGGTCTGATTTCACATCAGAGGGCGAGCTGTGGGCTAATAAAAAGGTTTGGGATGAACCGCTGATGGTTTGCCCAGTTTGCTCAGTGAAGCAGCTGTTTCCTGTCTCTCAGTGTTGACAAAAGTCAAAATGATGACGTTGATGTTGTTAATGTTGAGCTTGTTGTCGTTGTTTCCCCATAATTTTTCAAGTGCCCACAAGTGCTGTATATGTGAGGACACCAACTTGCCCTGATTTATGATAACAACCATTGCGAATGCTTTAATTCAACAAGAACAGCTACAGCATGTATACTCTAATTGTATATAACTTGCAAAACAAGAAGAACAATCACATGACAAAAGACTCCAGTAATTTGTCTGTTTTGGGTCACTTTCTACACACAATTTCATGCAAGATTTGAGACTAGACTTATTTTTATTACATGTCGGCAAAACTTTGGTATGTGCAGCTCGCCAACTTTCTGAGACTTCCACAGTCGACGTTCAGACGGCTGTGGTTTCATCTGTTTTGAATAGGAAAAAGTTCAACATGCGAGAAAGTTGAACATATGTGTGACTCAGTTTGGCAAACATGCTGCCGGGGACCCATTGAGTTTCTTTTCCTGTACCTTGTTCATTTAATATAAATATGGTCTTAGTTTGGATTTCGTCTACAGTTAATATAAAGAGTCCCCACTGTGCTGTTTAAAATGGTTATGTGTGATCTTTACCTTTTATGAGTACAGGACATTCCAGACAGATCTCTGAGAAAAGGCTGTGGTTTACCTTCGAGGATCTCCTTGTTGTTCTTAAGTCTTTGCAGCACACCGCTGCCCAGCTTCTCAAAAGCTTCGTTGGTGGGGGCAAAGAGAGTGTACTGTCCTGGCTGACCCAGCTTGTCCAACAAACCAGGAGCAATTTCCTAGAGGAACGTGTCAAAAACAGTATTATCACCGGTAAACCCCAGTGTAGAATACAATAGAATAGAATGTGGTGACCATCTGTGCACTCACGCTCAGAGTTGTCAGGTCATCGTCAACATCGATGACGTCCTGGATGGTGTTTCCTACAGCGCTGATGACACGATCGATGACGTGCACCACGCCGTTGGTGGCAACCTGGTTACCATGGATGATCCTGGCACAGTTCACGGTCACCACCTGCACACAACATGACCCTCAGTGTTACACCACTGGAAATCACTGTTCCCTGTGAGGTCAGCGCTTGTGATAATACTCACCCCGTTGGAGTAATGGTTGATAAGGAGGCCGAGGTCATTGTACATGGAAGTGACTGTCATTCCGTTCTTCAAGTCTTTGGTCAAGAGGCGCTTGTTTGCCATGTGATAATGGAGAGCGTTGTACAGCTCAATGTTGACATTGCTGACCAGCGCGCTCCTGACTGTCTGTAATGCAAAGAGAAGAACATGTAAAAATGTTTGGACGCAGAAAGAAAGATCCTTACAACATTTTGGTTTGACCTTGACTTACCGGGTCCAAAGCCTCCCAGGCGTCGTTGCTGGGGGCAAAGAAGGTGTACGATCCAGATCCCTCAATCTCAGGCCTCAGCTTGGAGATGTCGGAGTAACTCTGGGTTGAGGTGGCCTTCACCAGACCCAAGGTGCCATACACATGATCAATCGGTGCCACTGTGGAAGAAATTCATTATCAGTCTTTCTGAGAGTGGAAATTTCACATTTCTGCAACTTTTGTGGAAGAAAAGAAAGAATCTGCATATGTGGGTAATATGAGGGGGCATCTTTCTTTTAGCTGGTCTGATTTCAAACAGTACTTCTATAGTCGCAGGTTATGTCTAACCTCTACTTGTCAATGGTATCCTGAACAGATTACACACTGTACCTGCAGGGCAACCAGGCATGCCATCCAGCTTCATGTACCCTGGGCAGCACTCGTAAAGCACGGTCCTGTAGGCAAAACACACAGATCCCGAGCACGAGGTTACAGCTAATAAGTACCACATCCTTTGAAATCACGGCTGCTTGCAAGTGTCTTTCAAAACGGCAGTGTGAGAAATTTATTTCTCTGGCTGCCATGTTTTGAGCTGAATCATCATTTAATACTACTCCTGTGTATTCTGTGTTGCCATGTGTTACTCATTATCTCTTTCATTACCCAAACATGCCATGTGGTCCCATGACTTGGTCCAAAACCCAATGGAAAGGGTGCTTCCAGGATTATGCTACCATTACAGTAGAGGATTTATACTACCAAGGCCTTTTCTTTGAAGCTGAACAATTAGTTTGGCCACTAGTCGACATTTGGTTAACCTCAGAGACATTATGTTTTTGGTCTTGAAATACTGTAATTAAAGTTTCGAGTATACGGAAATCTTGGTTAAAACTGGGAACATTTGAACTGCTGCCACAATGAGTTTGATAGTCTGTATGGAAACAGTTGCACTAAATTGAAAAAGGACATCATTCCATATTACAAATCTGGCACCTCGCACATGCTGCAAAGTTTTTACAGCAGACTATTAAGATGTATAGTATGAATAGTAAAATTTCCAATAATTGGATATAAAAAGAGGAATGTTTTTTTGTTGTTAGACAAGCATGTGTGGGGCCTTGTCTCCTCTCCAGTTGAACAGGATTGGACACAGTAGCCATAAATCAAGCTTGTGAAGAGGCTGGTAAAAGGTGCAGCTGCTAAATATTAAAAAAGACGATACCCCTGTCTCAGCAGGTTTAAACGTGTTGGGACTATAGCACTGCGCATGACTCTCAGTGAAGCGAACATTTGGAGAGGATTTACATTTCACCCGGGTAATTATCAGGTATGAAACAATAAAAACAGCTACAAAACATAAACATCACCATGTCACCAAAGCTATTAGGAGTAAACAATACCACATGAGTAGAGAGTTGGCTAGAGAGTTCATTATGGTAAAGACAGCCCAGCACATTTACTTTTATTGTGGGAAACCTCCATAAAGGGAAGCTGCTTATTGCCAATTTACAGTCAACATAATTAAAGTGTGTGAAACGGTAACATACTTTCAATAACATTTTGCACTTTACCGTTGGGAAACAACAAACATCAGCTCAGCTTCTGTTAGTTATCAATCAAGAACACTCTCAACCCCTTGTGTTTCATAAATTGGTCTCATACAAATAGAATAATGTTAAAAAACAGCATTAAACTTGGTAATGCATGGGAGTGAACTACAATCATGATGGTAAACAGCTGTGCGTGGTCGTAAAACAGGGGCTGATGTACAAGACTCCCACCCTCTCTGGTTCTATATAACATAAAAGTCATCAGGAAGAAGGTGCATGGCCTTTATCTGAGGACGGCAATGAAGTTTCTAAGTTTAGCAGCTCCTCTTCATCAGCAGACGCCCTGAAAAACCTGCACGCCAGAAGAGCTCCATGTGTGCCATGCAAAGTTCAAAACAGACAACAGTGGCTCAGTCAGGATGGCTAGAAACCAACAAATATATAACAGGATAATTTAATAATAGAAAAAGGGCACATACAACTGTAATCACAGTTGTTCAGTATACAGGAATCAAATTACCAACATATATGATTTTTTCCTTTTCTTTTCAAATTTTTGGTTGGAAATATGTGTGAAAGAGAACTCCCTTTTGACTGTGATATTTTATGAAATTTGATATGATGATCAGTCAGGAGCATAAGTAGTAATGACACTAAAACTGCTGCGTGTAAATTAAAATACAGGGTCCATTTAACTCTTATTTTACTAGACTTGAAATAGCCTGAAACTATTTTATCCAGTGTATTACATGACAGCCTTAAGTGGATAATCAGAAGTCAGTAGCTATTCATGACTAATCATGGAGACCTTGGGTAGAAATCCAAGGCTCCAAGCAGAAACTTGTTTCTTTTAATAAAGGAAATGAAGCTGTGGACGACTGTTCACGGCTGTCATCCACGGTTCATGTCTCAGACAGTGTGGATAGGAACAGACTATGCTGTCTGAGCGGAGGCTCCTATGTCATGGCAAACTGCCATTCTCTTACAGTTGGATTCAAATCAGAGTTAAATAGAGTTGGAGGGACTGGATGAGATCATACACAAGCCCCACTGACGCAGAGTCAGCAAAACCCCTCTCTGTATTGCTCTCCCACACAGAGGGAATCCAGACCGTCTGGCTGTGGAGCTGGAAACTTTTGACTGGTCAGCATCTCTACACAAGATCTGTTTCACTTAGAATGATAATAACTGTCAAAACAGTACGTAGTGTATGTGGCAAATGGAGAAAATGCTACTGAACGCATTACAGATGGGAAGATTTGGCATTTTAGTTAATACAAACATTTTTCAGTGGCAGTGGGCCACTAGAGGCAGAATTAACCTCACTGGTTGAGTAAAACATGAAAGGGTGGAGCCAAAAAAAAAAATAAAAAAACAAAAAAACAGTTTTTGTGGCTATGTAATGTTATACAGGAGCCCAGTGAGCAATGCAAAAGGAAAAGAGGAGGTAGTTAATATTACTAAGCTTATCACTCTTGCTACTGACTGAAAAAAATAAAATAAAAAAAAAAAAAAATGCAGCCTAGCCATAAATGTTATAGGTTAGGTAGCTAGGCAGATAACCATCCAAGTGCAAACTAATGATAGTAGCCTCTAGCAATCCAGGCAACAGCTAATCTTCTTCAGTTTCCAAGACCATAAATGCCATGGTCATAATATACTAAAAAAGTCATTTTTAATGTATAATATAACCACAGATCCTTTTTGCTATTCAAGTTTGCAAGTTAGCTAACTCTGGAAAATTGTGGCTCCGCCCGCTGAGTTTAACTCAGTCAGTGAGAATATTTCTGCCTCTAGTGCAGCTCTGCATCTGGGAAATGTTTGTAAGTCTTTAACTAAAAGTCCAATCTGCTAATAATGGGCTTCTCTGTTATTGGAAATACATGAGACATTGCAGCAGCATAACCAGAAGTGTGGCTCTTATGAGTTTTTCCATGTGAACACAATGTGTTGTGCACTCCTGCACTTCTTTGGCCAAGGTTATCTTTTGATTGATTCCATAGTCCCATATCAGAAAAGAACAACCTTGACACTCCCATTGAAATAGATTGCATTCTTTGGCTGTTTCTTCAACATTATCGTTTGCCAAGTTCAGTGAATGGAGCTCACTCATCAAGAGGTAGGCTACACAGCCTCTTTAAAGAGATGAGCGTGACTCAAGCACAAAGACTAAAAAAGCATCTGTGTTTAAACTCAAAAGCATGGAGAGGGCTGGAACAATAAGAGACAGATAGGTTGTATATTAGAGTTTGTCTGAGCAGAAGTATTTTTCCATTCATGACTGTTATCTATTTGTAGCCACAGGATATTCTGGAGTCAGTGGTTCACCACTGTGGCATCCGACATCAACCAAGCTCCCCAAGTTATAAAAACCTTTATCTTACAATTAATGGCATTGAATAGGAAATTCTTGAACACAAAGGGGCTAGGGCAGCATTCAAAAATGTATTTTTCTCTCTAAGCAGTAGTTTTATTGTAAGTAATATAGCAGACGTCTGTCTCTATGGAAACATCCAAGTTTCCATCAAAACTTCAAATCATGAACAAGAAGTAGACACTGAACTGCAATACTGAAGTGAGGGTCAGATTCTAGATTTGCTTGTAATGTTCATCTTTGAATATAGGAAACAACTTGTCCTGCTGGAATCATAAAACAACACTTACGCTTTCTTTCCACAGATGGCCCCTTGGTACCAATTACGGCAAGTGCTAAAGTACTTCTTCTTGGTCCCCATGACTTGCTGAAGAGCGCAGACATTGGGTCTGATGTGCACCATGAGTGAAAAGGAGATGAGGCATGAATTTACAGACAAACCATTAGAGTGAGATTCTTATCTATAAAATCTATGAAACTAGATACTGTAGTGAAATATGAACAATTATTTTACATCTGGCCCTTCTGGATAAATCAGCATACAGTCAAATATGAATAATGAAACTGGATTGTCAAATTTGAATAATAATTTCACAACTAGTCTTGCAGTGAATCCCATTTTCTGAGGGAATTTTATTATAATCCCAGGCTCATGACATATTTCATTTCACAAATGAATAATCAATGTTTCTAAACAAAAAAGAAAGAAAATCTAAGTTACTTGATTACACTGCAGATTTCACATTAAAATACAGCAGATACAAAAGTATATCTAAATGTCTCTAGACATGCTCAATCATGTGAACTGTTAATACGTCCCATATGCAACACTCAATACTTTTGCATGCAAAATCAGATTACATGAAATTTCAAAGATGTCAACCTACTGTAGAAAAGATAAAATCAGAAACAATAATAATTGTAAAAATGATGATACACTTACCCCTCTTTTCTTGCCCTGATGCGACTGTGCGCCACTATTTTGTCATAAGCTGAGGAGTCAGCCTTGTCAAAGGTAGACAGCACAAAGACTGCAAAGGCAAGTAGGAAAAGGAGCTTCATCCCTAGTTTCTTAGCAAGCCCTTCCAGACCCAGAGTAATGGGAGCAGAGTCAGAGCGGGAGTTTATATACCACGAGTCTCACCCACCACTCTAGGAGGATGGCAGCATTTCAGACTTATGCCTGGACCACCCAGAACCCCTTTAAGACCATATTTCTAGCCGTAAATGTACTAGTCTCTATCATTATTTGCTGGTGTGATAAATTACAAATGTATGCCTTAAGATTTTGTGTTTGTTTTTACACAAGTGTGTAAACATAAAGGGCGGGACATAATTCAATACAATAACTTAAATTTCACATTTTTTTATATTTGATGGCAGTTGCTTTTTTAATATCTGATTTATGGAAGGACCATATGGCTGGGACTATATTTAAAAAAAAAAAAAAATTGTGAATGTATTCCTACATTTTTCTCCCACATATTCACAGGACACTAAACTGCTTTGAGGCAAATGCCATAAAAAAGAGCCTATTATTCTAATGATACACCTCTACACAATAAATCTATAGCTATAGACTAGATAAGAATTGCCTTTGTGAAACACATTACAAAAAGGATGCCCCTCTTAATCCAGTTTCATATTCAGTCTTCATGTTGTTTTCCTTAAAAGAAATAAACATGATCTGCCAAAGCGATGAGATAATTTAATTTCTTCCAGTGCTGTTTCACTTGTTTCAAAAATTTTCTAGAAACAGGTTACATCTTGAAAAAGGCACATTACTGCACTAGCACCAGGGAAATGTTACGTGATTGAAGAACATTCATGAAATGTTGATTGCATTGCATTGCATTGTGCTAGAAACATTGAAATTATCTGTCTTCACTGGCCCAACATTTTAAGAGAAGTAAGATGTTAAGATCCAATACTTGGCTCTAAGTGACTTTATATAGTACAACTGTAGGGCAAGTCATTTTATGTAACAGTGAAACTGTGTGCCAGCTTTACAGATATCTATGCTGAGCAGATGGAACATTTGGGACTGTAGGATCCTGCTGTATCTTGTCCGTGGCAATGTAATTTATTTGGGATCAGACAAAAAAATCACCACATCCCTGAATGAGTGCCAGGGCACTGATTCTAACAATTACCAGAATGCAGTTTGCCCCACCTAGTGGTGGGAGGGGGTGCAGTCTCATCCAGTCAGGTTGTGAAATTCACAGCACCAATACTAGCCAGTCACTTAAAAAACATGAGACAATATATTTTTGAATAAATTGCAAAATAATTAATTTAAATTATTATCACTTCTATGCAAAGTTACATTGGTATTAGAAGCATGAAAACCTCCCAAAAAACCACAAAACTTAAATAGACAAACTTCAGTATGAACTCTGGACCTGCTTCATACATATTTAGTGGGAAGCTGATTTTGTCAGTCTGGAGACTGTTCAGATTTTTATAGCCAAAAGAGTTTCACTGTCAAGGTTTTCAGTCAATCAGAAAATCTGGACCTTTATTTGTAGTAAACTTTAACTTTACAGGCTACATGAAGTCAAACCAGCCTTTCAATTTGATGGAATCAAAACTATAATTAATTATTCTCAGTGTCATGATATCAAGGGAGAGGTGTTAATGCAGTACATAAGGGAATTTGGGAGGTGAGATGTATTTCCTTTCCTTCCTAAAATTATACATGTTGTACATTGCATTCAGTGAATTTGTTTTGCTCAAAAAAGTATGAAATTCTGAAATCATCAGTATATTTTCCTGATGATAGAATGAGTAAAACGTGCACAGGGAAATACAGACTGATGCACTCAGATCCAGGACATGGACAGTTGTTTCTTGGTTACCTCACATTTAGGAAATAATTAACAGTCTTAGAAATGACTAAGAAACAATGTGTTAAGACCAGAAAATGAGTCAAAGGAAATGACCATACTCTGAAAATTATGAACAGGATGAATGAATCAACATGTGTGAAACAGGTTGCAAAAACAATCCTTTTATCTGGCATGTGATACAAACTGATTTCTTTGTGAATCACGTAGTTGTCCCTACTGATCAGCAGAATGACCCATAGTGTTGGCTGATTTCATTAACAAACTGCAACTTTTGTGCATCTCTTCATTCTGAGGTCATGCAAGCATTGTGGTCAAAAAACGGCTTCAACAAATACAACAGCCAGTTGTGAATCTAAACATCGGTTTCATGCCTTCCAGCATTAGTTTCATTTGTTGAAACTGCATTTCATTTCAATATGAACCTTCTGGCCAACCATATGTTCCAAATGTCGGCAGAAAAGTCATCCTGGCCAGCTAAACATGTTCAATGGAGCATGATAGAAGGATGTTAGGTTCAAAGCCATGAGAGATACAACACTGCCCAATGCTGCTCCACAGATCTGGTTTGAATATTGCTGGACTGATGAAGAAAAGCTGAAAATCATATTTACATGAAAATGCAATGTGCATAAATGAGAACATACAATCTTGTAAAGAAACGTGTACACACAAGGTGACTTAATATTTATTTTGTAGCTGTTGTAAAAGAAGGTAAGGTTGTGGTGAGGTTAAGGTTATGCAAGGTCTTTAGATGTATGGGTGTGTCCGGCAGGGAAAAGGAATAAGTAAAGAATTTGGTAGTAAATACCATAGCAAAAAATAAACTCATAGCACAAATAAAATGTTTGTATGCACCCCGATTTTAAGGTTGTACACTCTGAAAAAATAAAACTTTGAAAATTTGCACTTTTATATGAGAAGGGTTCAAAAATTATTCTCACTAAGGGTATAATTCAGTAAAACTGTGACACATACACACACACACACTGTGGCAGCATCCCTCCTCTAGACTTGATTAGCTGAAGGCCTGAAGAAAGTCCCCCATCACATTAAATCCTCACCTAGGATTTTCACCTGTCCCAAATTCTCTTCTCGTATCTATAATCAGTCCGGCTGGAGTAAATTAAGCCTACAATGCAGACATCCCAATAATCGTCCAATTCTCAATAGGAAGAGCCTGTCCTTGTTGGCATGGAGAAAGCACTGATGAACTCATTAGGAAGGCGATAATTAAATGCAGTGTGGCTTTTACACATTGAATCACAACATTCAGTCTCACTCACTTACTCTCACACGTACTGACACACACACACACACACACACACACACACACAGACACGTGCGCACATACACATACCAGAACCAAGACAGAATAAGTAGGCTTTGGTCATCAGTATGATTTCATGATAGTTTCTGTCTTCATATTTGGCTACCAAACTCCTTTTATATCGAAAGAATGGCTAAACAATCTAAAGTAAGTGCAGATCTTTTGTAATATGAAATATCAAGACCAAGAAAGTGTTGATTATCTATCTAAAGATTGCTCTAGGCTGCTATGGTAACAAAAACCCAACAACTACATCCAGCACCCCAGGTTGCCTGCAGCCTGAAGCTGCGAAGGTGTGAAGCTGAATATCTGTGCAAGTGACAATTATGTGAGGGACTGTCAAACTTTAGTAAATAGCATAATAATACTAATAGTGCTACTCTTAGTCCTCCTACTACTATCGCTACTACTAATAATAATATTAACAATAATAGCTACTGTACTAATAGTAAACTGAGTCAGTATAAATGACTGACTAATGTAGGGCACTGCACACAAAAGGCATGTACTTGAATACAGCTTCCATTTACTGTCGATTCTGTAGAGAGCTGATAAAGTTAGTCACATATAAACATGAAATACAAGTTAAATTTAGACATTTAAATTTTATCTAATTAGCATTATCTTGTATTTTCTCACTGACAGAGTAATTTCTTTAAATATCACAAATTAGCTTATTACACTGCACCAAGCTTTTTAGAGATATAGATCACTAGAGAGCGCTAGACACTTACAAGGGACATAATAGGTAACCCGACATGAAACGGTTAAGGAATAAATCCTGCAGGAAAAAAAATGAATACTCACTTTACATTCATCTTCTGATGACAGAATTACACTGAGCCAGTAGCAGCAATGGTAGTTGCTGATTATGAGAATGATTTACAGATAACTGATGTTGCAGCATTGTAGAGACTTCAAGACACACATTGTCACATCTCTGATTTTGATTCTGAATCTAAACAAATAAATGAAGAGCCAGCAGAAAAAATTTACAGAGAATTAGGCCATGCTGATTACCAAATGGTCTGCCTGTAGGTGAGCTGAGGTGCTTCTGCAGCAAACACACAACACAGAACTGTTTCAGGAGTTGACCAGTGTAAATAGGGAAAGACCACAGCAGTTCATGCATTTGTTTAAACAGCGCTTACTGTCTCCTTTATGGTAAAATGGGACATGGTTAATGCACATGATACATTGTGTAAATAAGACAGGTTTGGAGCTTTTTTTCACTTTTCCGGAGCTAGGCTAATGAGTCCTATAGACTTAAAGTCTTTATGCTGCACTAACATGAAATGCTACCCATAGGAACCGAAGCAGTGGACATAGAGGTGAAAATGGTATCGAACATCTTGTTTCAGTCTGGGTAAGTCAGGAAAAGGGTATTTTGCCCAAAACATAACATGGAGTATTCCTTTAAGATGAACAGGTGGATCATCTCATTACTGAGATGAGGGAACACTGACCCAAGAAATTAGAGCTCAAAGGACAAGGAACCCAAAATGACCTCAAGGACACAGAAACAGTGACTGCTATTGTAGAAAAGAAACCTTTCATAGTTGGAGATGTTGGGGCTTTGCTTGGCCTCCTAAATTATGATGGGCCATTCATCCAAGATCTCTCACAGCGGGCATGACCCTTGTTTGAACTCCTCCAAACTCTAGCTGAGGAAAGTTGCCAACACACCTCAGACCAACAAAGGTCAAGCTTAAGAAGGGAGACAGGAGACAGCTCCCCTCCAGAGTACTAAACAGACCAAAGAACACCAAAGTGTAGAAACAAGGTTTGTTGACATGCACCAAAATGAACAGCACAAGCAAGCCCTGTACCAAATTAGCATTGACAATAGTCAAAAGTCCTCTGCAAAAGACACATATCAATACAAAAGGCATGAGAGGTGCTACTCTTCAGCCAGGTGACAAAATTCTCAGGAAAAATCTCTCAGAAAGAGAGTCCTCAGAGTTGAACTAGGTAGCTACATAGTTCACACGAGTCCATAAGAAAAGTTAGAGACAAGAGGACACTGCTGTATTTTAATTTTTTGCGTTCTCTTTTATTTCATCACAAACATAATATTTTCACTGCATGTCACAAATTATTACATTGCACAAACATTTTTACATAAAGGTCATTAAGGGCCACTTGATGCCCACAAGGTATATAATAGCTGACCCAGGCACATGTAGAGTAATAAATCCTGCAGCACGAATCAACACCAGCTCAAGTTGCATCTCTCCTCTGCTTGAAAGACAAAATTGTGACCCGAGAATTGTCTCCTGCAAACCATAAGGATCCTCTAATCTCTTTCACTCTAATCTGAGGTGGCTGGGTTCTAAAAAAACTAACAAAAAACACTTATTTGTTAATAAGATGAATAAAACATCAAATACAATACTATCAACTTAACTGAATTAGATTTGACTGAATATTAGCAAAGGAATTTAAGAATACCTTACAGAAAGATCTGTGTATTTAGTATCTGTACCTCTATTCTTAAATGTAGCATAAAGGGCTGAATACCATCACATTAGGTATAAGGCTTTTCCTATGGATATAAGGGTTTGATAGATTTTTTTTTTCTTTTTTTCAATTACACATTGTTAACAACAGGACAGTGTAAATGTGGAAGAGCTAGGGATGGGCAGCAGGGTGTCAGGGCTCTTTGGAATTTAAGCTAAAATAATAAATTCTTGTTTGCTGATTTCAGTACTTCCTGAGCATCACAACTGCATTCTCAACACCTTCCTTACTCAGTAGCATTTTGTGTATCTCTTATCAAAGATAAATGGATACATGTATATGGATGTGATGGAAGCCAAATATACTGTTCACATTCCATTAGCCCTATGGACGTAATGTAATATAAGCTAAACATACTGTTTAACCATATGTGAATGGATGTAATGTAGTTTAGATCAAACCTTATTAACTATTATCTACCATGGGAGAATCGATAGAATCTAAGATACAGTATATGCACTGCTTATCCCCTACCAACTGCAAATGAAGGTGTGTAAGTTTAAAAAATTAAATGCAAAAATTTCAAACTCAAGAATGATTTAGCATTTTTGCTTTGCCAACACAAATCAGCTTCTGTCTCTTTCTAACCCATTATTCTCTTCCCCGGCAGACTCTTTTTGTAGAGAATGTTCACCCTTTTGATTGTCCTCCTCCTCTTCCTGTACAACCTCCACCATCACCTCCTTCACTTGAGACTGCTTCTGGATTTGACTGTCAAGGTCCAACTTATCTTCCTCTGACACAGTATATATTTCGCCAGATTTCTGAGAGGAGTATTTGCTCTGTCTCTGGTGGAACCCAGCACCTGAGGCATTCTTAGGAAATCCCCTGTATATTTGTTTTTCTGTATGGGATTGTACTACTGAGCCATTGGCTAGCCTGTTGGGGGCCTCAGAGGAAGTAGTGTTAGTAGGTTTGGTCTGCTGCAGTGGACTGGAGGTCACATTGAACAGGTCCACCATGTTTTGTGTCTGAGCAGAGGGAGATTTGGGAGAGTATTTGAAAGAGTTGTCAGGGTAAACCAAGGTGGAGCAAGCTGCTAGCCCACCAGGAGCTTTACCCTTCATCATTCCCAGGACTTCATAGCGGAAGCTGGAGATATCTTGCTTGAGTTCCTGTCAATCATTGAAAACCATAAATTATAATACACACACTGAGAAACATCTGAATACCTGAAGTATCAGAGTTACATGTTTAGAGAGAGAAAGAGAGAGAGAGAGAGAGAGAGAGAGAGAGATGTTTTACAGCGTGGAATACCTTGAAATTTTCCTCTGTCAACCCTTTCTCTGTTTTGGCATCTCTGATCATTGCGGCCACATATCTCTTTACTAAGTTCCTCAACACCTCCTGAAATGTAGATGTCAGACTCTCTCAGAGAAAACTATAATCACAAGATTGCAACTTAGGAACATAATGGATTTTCAGCAAGTGTACTGGAGCTAACTGATGATAAAGATAAATATAGTACCTCCTCTGAAAATAGATAAATCAGTACCTGATATTGATGGCTGGAATGTACATTTTCAGCTGCACGTCTCTACAATAAAATGATGATAGTTGAGTTACCTGCACTTTTTTTTACTTTCCCTTTCTCAGTAAATTGTTTGCATCTGGAGGTCTTATGATATACATTAACATGGCTACTTAACGACTTCTGGACAGAACAAGTAATTTAATTTATGAATTCTTTCTGACCAATGCTAATAAGGCAAGAATAGCAGGTCAGTGAAAGTTTACACACAGTGTAGTGGTGACAACCATTATCAGCGCAAATGTTTGGAAATATCTTACCCCCAATGTTCCAAATGTTTCAAGCTTTTTTACAATCGGTTTCTTCAACATACGCCTCTTTATCCATCCAAATAGATACACAACCGACTTTGGACTGGGGATGATATTGAATGGAGATGGCAGAGTCCCACCTTCTTCAAAATAGCTCATCCAAAGCTTTGTTCTTGCAAATTTCCATTCTATATCTGCATGGTCCTAAAAGGAAGGAAAAAACATTCGTAAGAAGCTTTTACAAAAGAACACAGGACTGATGAAATTAGTGTGCTTAAATTGTACAATGGGTGCATCACTCACAGCAATGTGCTGATAAGAGTTGTTCATCATTGCAATTAGCATGTTCAGAAGAACCACCAGGGAGATGATATTGTAAGTGCCAAACATGGTAGCTCCCACAAACTCAGTAAATTCATGGTCTGCATTCACATTAGTCACATACAGACTAATGAGGCCAAATACAGACCAGAATAAAGACTGCAGTGTCTCAAACAGCCTAAAAAAGCAAACAAACCTGCATCAAATCACATGCTGAGAAAAACACTTGCCATTTGAATAATACACATTTATCAGAGACAATTTGTTGAAAAAGTTTAACTTGCGTTGAGAAGGCGTTGTTTTGCCGCTCACACCGAATACCCTTGCAATCTTTGCCCTCATTTGTTTCATAATAAAAGTAGAGCTGGTTGAGGCCGTTGGCAAAGGCTAATAGCACCAGACAGTAGATGAAGAGGAACTTGAGGATGTCCAGGAGCATACGGCCCAGTGAGATCTGCAAGGGACCCAGATGGGAGTTGGCAGTGAAAAGGCAGATGAGGCGCAAGGAGCTGAAGATGTTGGCAATGGCAAACAATGCCTCTGCCACCAAAGTTGGGTGCCACATTTCCCAATTCTGTCTGGGTTTGCAGCCGCTGTACTGTTCGGGAAAAAAAAAAAAGGAACAGTCATTCAACGCACAGATTATCAGCAGTGACAGATGCTGCAATGGAAATTTTACAAGCTTGCAAGCACATTTTTCATATGTTGTCAAACTTTGAATTGAGGAATAATAAAGAATGCACACAGATAGATATTATTATGTTATATTATTAAAGAGCTGGGTTAAGATGCCTGGTACTTTATTTATTATTACTAGACAAAGTGTACAGTAATAACAAATAAAGTGAGCACAAAGGGTTCAGTAATAATAATGTGGAACAAATAATAAACATAAAAATGATTAAGCTATCATTAATATAGTGTGTAGACACCAATACATTCAAGTCCATGGCTGTCGTGTAATTTGCATAGTGATTGTACCTTTGCATAGGCAACAATTTTCAGAGAAATTGTTGCAAGATACAAGGAATTCATAATAAAGTCCATTAAGTTCCACCAGTCATGTATGTAGTCCTGGAAACCACCATCCCACATCTGTTTGATCTCTGTCCATATAAAACCTAGGAGAGATAAATGTCATTCTAACAATGCTGTGTGATTTGGACAAAATGTAACAGGTGAAAATAAATGTGACATACAGGTAGCCTGCACATATTAGCACGCATATAATCATAATAAGCACCTCAATGTGTTTTTTAATATGCATTTCAGAATGTTGTAGTGCATGTGGCATAAAACACATCAAAAGCAGGATCAAACGCAGTTTGTTAGTGTGTGTGTCTCTGCGTGTTTGTTATTACCAAGGACCCAGGGGAGGATCATCCACTCCACAGTGGTGGGCACTGGGCCCTGATAGTTGGGGTCTGTGAAGGCGATATGTTGTGAGGCCAACAGGAGCAGGAAGAGGAAGGTCAGGTAGGAGGCTGTGTGGCAGATGAACTTGATGAAGGGCTTACGAATGAATAAACCGTAGTAGCTCTTTGGGAAGATCAAGTAGAAAATGGATAAGACTGGGAAGAACAAGCCGATGAAGATACAAGTGATGAACTTCCCTGCCCAGTGACGCCTCCTCCAGCCAGGGAACTCATCATACCACCGAGACGCCAGCAGCTGCTGACAATTGGGCTGAGCAACGAACTGAAAGGAGAGACAGAGAGAGAATTGAATTGAACTCCTCTAGTTACCTCTCTGTCTTCAGTGCAAAAATCAGAATGAATAGCAGTTATAGTATTCATCTTATGCAAGGATCAGATCACACAATATTTCTGTCTATCACAATGGACACCATGTCAGATTAAGCAGATAAACTGACATAACTGAGAAATTCTTTGCAGAGAGAGGCCATACTGCACGTTTGACCCCAAACAATTAGCACACGCCTTCTTTCATGATGTAGTACATTAGTCATCATGGAGGACGGGTGAAGAAGTTAACAGTAAAACAGTCAAGTATATGTCACATGAATTGTCACCCCAGTCACAAAAAAACTCTGATACAGAGTTTATGTTAGAGTGTTTCAGAGTTAGAAAAAACTTTTTTACATGTTTATTCTGTATGTGCTGGTTGGAACCCTTCACTGAAGCTATATTACATTACTGTTTAACACAAGGCTACTACTTTCGTCTTGTCATGTCTTATGTTGTGAAGCACTTTGTAAACCTTGTTTTTGAAAAGTGTAATATAAATAAAGGTTATTATTATTATTATTATTATTATTATTATTATTATTTTGAGTGAAATATTCAAATCCAAGATACCATTCATTTTTAATATTACATCAAACAGAAAATATCTAGATGTCTTATGCATCATTTCATACACATTTTCAAGCCTGACATATTTGGTATCTTTGTCTTTGGAAACTGTGGTATCTCTACTAGATGTTTTAATAAAGTTCTGTGGGCTTGAATAAACCTCGGCCACATAGGATGCATTTGTACTGACAAGCCCACCAATGAGCTGTCGGCCAAAATCATGTCAGAATCGGTAACGTGATCCTAGCATTTCTCTATTTTCCACCCATTAACAGACAAAAAAAAAATCAAATGCACAAACAAAACAGAGGAAAATCAGATTCAATACAGAAAACACTGCATACAAGAAGTCAGGGACAAAGTACCACCATCTAACATACATCATACTTAGTACCTCCCAAGTGTGCTATGTGTACATCAATAAGTCCAATAGGCACAGCAGTGTTTTGTGGGCAGGATACACTCTGAGGCAAGCTGCCAGCAGACCAGTGGTCATATAAATCAGATCTATGAGACCACACCTTCAATCTAAATCTTCATGGTTTTCCAGGCAGCTAGCCTCGCTACTCTTGAGCAAAAGTTTGCCAAACCTGCATCAACTTCCTCCTCTGGCTGTACTTTGACCCAAAAACAAACAACTCATAAAGAGAAGCCCTCTCCAAGTCCCACAAACCATTCTTGAAGTAGCCTAAATAAGCCCCCTAACTGAGGACGCTGAACAAACAGATGTGCCCCAGCCTCTGCTACTAAACAGAGAGGACAGCTGCTCCAGGTGATTCATGTGTGTTCATACCTACTGCCCCATGTAAAATCCTCCACTGGACACTCATTGGCTTGTACAGCAAGTGCCAGCAGCCTTTTGGGAAAATGTCTGGGACAAAGAACTCAAGTTACACCTTTACACAGATGTACAAAGCAGCATTCTTCCCTACAGCCTCAAACTGCCCCAGGTCAGGGATCATACAAGACAAGAACTGGCAAACCCCCTCCTGTCACTCCCCAACAGCAGGATGGGGGAAAACTTACTTATAATCTTCATCCCTATGGACAGGAAAGACAGCAAGAAAGCATAAAGAAATAAAGAAAGAAAACAAGAAAGAAAGAGAAAGAAACAAAGAACAAGAAAGAAAGACAATTGTTTCACTGGAAAACATTAAGACACATTGCCATTCTATGATTATGCGCCAAATGTCTGATATAACTTTACAGTCACTCTTTTCATTTTCGCTCTTGCAGAAAATGCCACAGTTGATACAGAATTAATATCAGATGTACATCTTGTCAGCAAGCAAGACAAAGTCTTAAGTGGAAAAACATTAAAGAAGCACTCTCTGTTCTGCTGTAGAGTAGTGGTTGTTAAACCTATTTTCCGGACACATTTTCTCTGCCTTCTGAGATTTGATATAAACATCTGCTGGACATCTGCGGTTAGTGATGGAAGTTAATCTCAGCCTAACCAAGTTATGGCCAAATGGATCCCCATTATGGTGCTATAGAGCATTAAATTGCGGGTGATGAGGTCATCTATCAACGCAGAATCAGACATCTTGAGTGTTTCTTATCTGTCCTTGTGAAATGTTGATTTGCTGTAGCATCACTGGAGGCAATAGTTGGCATCTGGAGAGACCAGATTTTTTGGAGGACATCTGAGGACATTTTTGCATGGCAAATATGAAATAACACCCCACCCCCTTCGGGCACACACACAGTCACACACACACACACACACACAAACACACACACGCACGCACTCACACACACACGAACGTCACACCGCCATCTCCTTCA
>OMKZ01006492.1:15936-55451 GCA_900302535.1 Neoniphon sammara | reverse complement strand
CTTCAGAAACAATATCCAGTTTTGTGCAGTCCTATGGCACATTCATGGTAATGTAATAAAGACCTTATTTATTATTAATATAATAGTTTATCTGAATGTGATCACAGCTGACTAAATGTGGGGAATACAGTAATGTTTCTCTACTTGGCTTGCTAGTTAATATAAGCAACTAAACTGTTCACAAATAGTTTATAGCATATTACACGCATATACAGCAATGGATTTATTACATTACTGCATTGCATTGGTCTATATAAACATATGTGAAGAAACCATCATGTGACATCATGTGATTCTTATTTACATTTGAGAAGAGGATTATGGGATTCAAATGAAAAATCTCAGGCAAGATGCGAAGATTCATAATTTAAGTTAAATTTTCACAATAATATAAACTTTATTTTAACAATTACATATTGATCAATAAAAAGACAGCAAATATGCTTTTGATAACTGCTACTTTTATGGCTTTGATCTTTTAAATCCAACATCTAAATGCAATGTGGTTTCTGAATACATTATCATCAGAGTATTATTATTTTTTTTCTTTTTCCATCATTCTGTCATGGCCATTTCAACAAAACAAGAGTCCTTCCCAGGTTGCTGAGAAACCAGCTTTACCTTTAAATCGTGCTGATAGCACTAAAGGCAGCTTGCACATGTCATGTATGCTTGCTGATGGTTGTTTTTGCCAGGCACAGGGATGGTGTCTGTTTAAGCCATTAAAGACGTAATGTACAATAGTTTTGTCTCGCTATCACTTCATTCTTTTGGTGTTGTTTTATGCCCAAATGGTTACAATTATCACTAACTGTTTGCTGTCAACAGAGCAAGTAGAAAAACAGGATAATATTTTTGAAATTATTAATTCAAATTATTATTTGAACTACTATTAATGATCTATTTTTATGTCTTTTTTATGTTTAAAGAAGGAATAAGCACTATTGTAAGCCATGGCCTTATCATCTTTCATTTCATTTATTGGCTTACACCATATTAGAAGGTGTAATGATTGAAGCATTCATTAAAATGTGACTTTTGAACTAAATGTCTGTCATTAATGACAGACATTTAGGACAGGGCGATGTTCAAAATGTTTTTCATGTCATAATGTTTCAATATTTCAATGATCAGTTCAATGTTTTGAGCACAGTTATGAGAGGATTCAGGGTGCCTTTTAATTTAAAGCTTGTAATAATCTACAGTGATGAGATCACTGTATGGGAGCATCTTCCAATCCAACTTGAGCAGCCTCCCTTTTCCTCAATATATTTGATCTTTACCCATCATTCACTTCCCATGGACAGCAATGACACTGGTGCCACAAAGTGTTAATGTCTTTGGATGGCCACAGCAATAATAATGTGACATTTGTCTCAGCAGGAAGGGTGAGACTTAGTGTGCCAAGTCTTAGGCTGGCTTTACATGGTGCAACTGAAATGCAACTTGCACCATCATCATTTGGAATGTTCCATATGGGTTTGTTGGCATGGAAACAGTAAAAGTTTCATTTGGAACCTGCAACTAATTGCATGGAAGTTGCACTGTGTAAAGCCAGCCTTATTTTGCTGTATTTCATGTCCTCAACTGTAATGCGAAATGTCACGAGGTCTGATCACCTCAATTTTCATGGGATCAGAGAGATTTATGCTTATAGGCTTAATTATTTCACTTAAATAATTGAAGTGTTTTGATAGAACACTGGAGAAATCTTACTGCCTACATATAATATTCTCATGCTGATCACACATCTGGCTGAATCAAGAAGTCTGTAAGCCACCTTGACCACCAAAAACAATTTCTGGGTCTGAAAAATAAGACAGGGGAGATAAGAAAGTAGGGCTGCAAAAGAGAACAATGTCTCTGAGACACTGCAGGTTTGTCCTGTTTATTCAAATTAAATTTTGGTGTTGAGTATGAACGCTTCTCCACCCACAAGAAGTAACTAATCAAAACTACAAACTGCAGTAAGCAAGTTTTCCATCCAGAGAAAGCTGCACTCACTGTCAGATGTTTTGCCTCTCTCCCCCTTTGGTATAAAGCGATCACAGGCTGTTTGGCTGGTTTAATATCGAGCATGCTGTGTGCGGTTTACTGTACTGCCACCATGTTACAGTACATGATGTGCTGTTATTCAGGTTCAAAGTTTATAGCTACCTCTCATTGCCATTTGGAGCTGCCAACATGTGACACTGCCTATTGCAGCTTTAAACATTTTAATAATTGTCTCCCAGTTGAAATGCAACCTGCTGCTTTCAGACCAACTTGTTTTAGACTTTGGTCTTTTGATAAATGCCTGACTCACAGCTCTTTCAGATCTGCCAGCACCGTTTTGTTTACGTTTTGTTACGCTATAATTATGGGCCTTCTTCTTTTTCTTCTTCTTCTTCTTCCTGCCTACAATAAATCTTCAATAATCAAAATGAAAGAGGGTTCAGAGCAGCAAAGTTTCTCTGTTGCTAATAGCCATTACAATATTTAAATTCAGAAGATGAGTGGTTGCAAATACTACACAACTAAATTCAAACAAGGACCCAAAGCTATAAAAAAATCTCTCTAATGAACAGGATAAATAAAAGACACCAGCTGAATATCAGGCTTAGACATATTGCAGCTTCTGGTGCAGAAAACCCATTCTAAACACTTTAATTACCAGGAAATGTAAATGCAGCATTCCTGACATTTTTTTAAAGGCAATCTCTTTCCAACAAACACCCTCATCTTTATGATGTATAATGGCATTTGCCATTATGTTGTATGATGACCTGTGTCACTCAACCACTGGAAGTGAGAAATGGATCATTCAACTGTCCACAGCAAAGCTGGCCATTGCTTATTTTAGCATTTAATGTTATGCAGTCACCTTCTGTAACACGTAAATCTATGAAAATATATACATACGGGAAGATATTATTATCCATTGTAAATTTAATTCTGTTTATGGTCTGCCTCTGTGTAATGACGATGCGTTAATTTTAACTAGGTCTATTTCATAACAATGACAGAAAGTTGGCATGACGTCAAAGAGAACAATATTCCGCTGAAGATGTTAAAAGACAATAAAAGGTTCTCTACCTAATTAAAATATTATGAGTTTGTATTTCAGGGAAATGGTCCATCAGTTATTCCATCATTACCCCCAATTATCCTATTGTCATGGGACCGTCTGAGAGGGCTACTGTAATGCGTTGGTAAGAGCCAGCTTGGCAATTACTTGTTGTTCTGAACTCCCACAGGACATCTCCACCCATCTCAAGCCATTTACAGCTCATTTGGCCAATGCTTTCCAACAAATCACAGAAAAGTTCACCTCATCTGTTCCATGTTGAATGCAGAATGTTGACGTTATCTATGCATAAAATGGTATGTAAGACCACTGCCCACAATATGTCTTTAGGATTATCTATTTGCTTGGGGTCAGGTTCTTTTACACTTGTTCCATGAGTGACAATGTGTACTGTGGCAGCCTGTAAGTTCTCAATATGTCTTATATATGTGTACCAATGTCACAAAGACGAACTCCTGAACATTTGCTGTAGTCATGGTGAAGCAGATCAAGTTGTCATGGTTTTTAACCTTGTAACTGTCTCTATCTTTTCCAAGAGATAAGTAGTGTGTGATAGGGATATGTAGTTTACAGTTTTATCTTTATCACCTTGAAGTAGAGCCTGACTGCTACCAGATTTTTCGGATCCAGTTTCCATTAATGACATATTTGCAGGTATTAGATAGATAGATAGATAGATAGATAGATAGACAGATAGATTGATTGATTTAGATATAGAGATATAGATATATAAACACACATTTGTAGAAAGGAATCACCATAATTGGTGATCAGATAGTTGTAATAAAGATATGTACTTAAGACTTAACATTTACAGTAGAACAGTAAACTTAAACACATTCTGCACCACCATCTGCTCAGCTGTGATACGCTACTCTGCCAACTCATTGCCACACAAAGTTTGTAAACAATGGAGTCTGCTGGGCAAACTATTTAATGATAACACTGTTTTTAAATTATCTCGAGTGCTTTGTTCTATAAAATATACTCTTTCATCTTGCATATTAGTCGACTTATTTATGCCGATACCAGTATAACTGATGAGCCAATGGCGGCCGATAACATCAGCCAGCCAATGTATTGGTCGGGCTCTGCCTTGTAGATATGCAATAGTGTGTGTACTGCTGTACCACAAGGCAGTCATGTGACTACGAGGACATCATAACTGGAGATTTTACCTCTTTCTGGCGATATTTGATGGCCAGCTTCAGACGGGCCAGATCATTGGAGTTCTCGTCCAGCAGGGGGTTGATGTCATCACGATAGTTGAGGATTATTTCCAGCTCTCTTGAGCTTCGGGTCTGGTCCAAGAGGTCCTTCGCAAACTGTTTACACACTTGGGACAGCTCCTCATACTCTGACTTGAACTCATTCTCCACTGTGCTGAGCTCCTGCAGCTCCCAGCTGAGCTGAAAGGCGGTGAGGAAAGGATCCTCGCTGGAGAGGGCAATGAGAGAAGGGCTGGCTAAGGCCCTGTAGATGTTGAGGCGAGAACGCGAGTGACGCAGGCTGTCCACGTCTGAGCCGGACAGGCACTCCATGCAGTTGCAGCGCACAGCGTGCGGCTGAGGTATTGAAACACCTCGCTGCACAAGCATTTTGATGATCTCATAGTTGTTGGTGTGAGCTGCGAGGATGATCGGAGTGATGTCTGGGGTGAAGTCTGAAAACTGTTTGTCCAGCAGAATCGGGGGGACCTTTTCACAAAAACAGAGGAAGAACACAAAATTAAAAAGACATGAAACACAACGCACTGTATCACTTCATCAAACCTTTCATAATACAATGTTAATTCATATAACCTTTGGTAAGAATTAAAACAAAGGGCATCGGTGCAGACAGTTTGAGATTCAATAGGTGTAATGTCATCTGTCTGAGGCCTCTGACAATCTTGTCTAACAGCAAGCAAGGCTAATGGCTTGTGGTTCAGCTGCCCTCAAAATATATTCTTGGTTGGAAGCAACTGCACCCTTTTTTTCTCTTTTTCCTTCTCCCCACAGAATGCCACACGAAATCCATTACAGAGAGAACCCAGCAGCATCAAACACAGATTTACAAAGATGTCAAGAAGTTGAACTCAACCAGGGCTTGTTAAACTGCCCTTTATCTAACTTGCTGGTACAGACCCCATGGAGAATGACTTCTCGTTCTAAAAAATGTGGCAGGAAGACCTACCACCACACATCAAAGAGGATCGGTATTACCTTCCAGCAGAAAATAAGTTGGGAAAGCAAGATAAACACGGCTATGTCTCATACTAGGGGAGAGGGGGAAGCAGGTAATTAGATTCTCCCTTCAACTTTATCAGATTTTAAGAATGTAATGAGTGAGACTCTGATCTTGCTGAAGCTGTTCAGTCCAAACTGACAGGACTTTGAAGAGAATAACACTGTCCCTTACCTAAACGTATGAAATCTCAATTTCTGCCCTGCCATTGTTAATGTGAATGAAAGACAATCATATCATCCGAATCACGAGTAAATACAGCTCGTCAGTAATGAAGAGATAGAAATCTGTAAATCAGTGGTTTACAGAAACACTGCTAGAAATACTATATAATGAAAAAAAATCTAAATATAATGTAATTTGCAGAATTCTTTCTGTATCAGTAGTGTGCTTATCGACTGTGACGTTTCTCTGCAAGCCATGTACTGTATCAAGGAAAAAGAAAGACAGAAATAACAGAAAGGGATGGGCCAGTCAGCTAAGAAGAACGCGTCTTATTAAAATCACAACAACGTCTCACTTGTTGCTTTACCATGACAGTTAACTGTATTATTTCTCATACAGGGCAGATTAAAGGCACTCCATGCATGGGCCCACTGACTCACGTGCTGTGCAAATGTGAAAATAATATCATTTGCATTTCATACATATTGCAGGAGTGGGATGTAACTAAAAAAAAAAAAAAATCACTTGACAGTTGCAGCAAGCCATGATGGAAAGTGCTGCATACAATATGTTTAATTTGAATAAGTGCCAGACACTGACACCCTCCTCAAATCACACACACCTCCAGTCTCCCAGTCTTAAAAATGCTCAGCTATATTATAACCTTATGCTGATATTAGACCAGACATTGTCTGTGATTGGCTATCATGACATAAATGTTGCCTTTTCCTGGTTTTAAAGGCTGCTTACAGTAACAGGAACAGTAAACCTGTTCTTGCTTGGTCATCATATCCACCTCACTAAGGACTGTTTATCAAAAACCTCTTGTGCATAAATATCTTGTGGAAGCAGCAATAGTTGCCCTTACAATACCATCCTCATGATATCGAGGTATTCAGGGATATTGTAATATTTCTTTTCGTCCATATTGCACAGCCAAAAAATAAGAAAAAATGCACACAAGTGACTTACTGAAGAAATTACTCAGAAAAGTTTCATCACTGTCAAGTTGAACAAAAACAACTAAGCAAAAGGGGAAGTGACTCAGGTTAGAACAATTTGTGATGAACTGCAACTTTATATACAAATAGACATGACAAAATGGAGACACAGAACCACCACAGCTTTAGTCCAGCAGTTTTGGACAAACCTGAAAATAGCCTTGAAGCTGGCAAATTATTTAAAACAGACCCAGATCCTTACCTTAACTTTAACCAGAGCAAACCCAAACATAATACCTAAACTTCATCATCTTTAACCTTATAGGCTATGTACACCTAACCAGTTTAAAAGCGCTGGTCTAAACTATGGTTCATCTAAAACTGTATATGTGGCAATCTCGGTGCTTGCACCTAGATAATGTTGTAAAAACGACTTGTGTAAATGTAAACTACATGCAATCTAATAATGCTTCTACCTGCTTCTCCCCACTGGGCTTCTTGTGGTTAAGTAGGAGCTCCACCGCCCCCACCACTTCTTTGCGGATGGCATGTAGGAGGGCATCCCCAACATACACATTATAGCTGAGGAGCAGCTCAATGATCTCCAGGTTCTCGTTCTCAATGGCGATGAGCAGGGCAGTGCGGCCCAGGGGGTCAATGCAGTTGATGTTGATCCTGAAGTAGATCTCTGCCTCCTCCAGGGCTTGTTTCACACTGGCATAGTCTCCCTTTGCGACAGCACCCAGGTAGGCCCTCTCCAGAGCAGAGAGCTCAGACTCAGCCCGCACGATCCGCAGGGGGATGCGGTCCCTGTAAGAGGAGTTGTCTGTCTTTCTGTAGTACAGCTGTGACATTGCTGCTAGAGCATCCTAGTCTGAACTGAGGGAGAAAGGGCAAGAAATGACCAGACAGGGAAAAGATGAGGTCATATTTCAGTGTCAGCACCACTGCTCTCGTCAACTGTTAACTCAAAAATTAAAAATGGTTCCAATAATACACCCATTTCATCAATGTACATTCTTAATGTTCATACTGCAAACACTCATCCCAAACACTGAACACTGGAAACACATTTTCTTCCTGTGAGCTGTTGACAACAAGTTTATGTAACAAGTTTATCTCTTAATATGTTAGAAGTACAGTAAATGTATTTTTCCCTGAGGTTCACAAGTAAAGTAGTTAAAGTCATCATAAGGACCAATCAATAGACCAGATGACTTAAACAATTTTCTGACAATTTGGACATTTCCTGTTATGGTCTGTTCCTGTTAGAAACATAATCAAATGTAATCAAATCGACGGACAAAACACTCACGCACAAAAAAACAAACAAAAAAAACAAACAAACAAAAAAAACAAAACAAAACTTTACCTTCTTCCTGATGCTTTCCAATAGTGATATACACATAAACCACTCGGATGAAGGAGAACCGGTAAGGACACCAGAGGCTGCTAGAAAAGAAACTTGCGTGGTTGGACCATCACCAAATACACTCTAACCCAACTGCTTGCCATCCAATCCCCTGTCCACCCTTCTTTCTTTCTTTCTTGTCAGATATTGAAGATATTCCGGATATTCCATGCACGTCGTTTCACAATCATTTAATCCATCGCATCAGGTGGAGAAAGAAGCTGCATCCACTCGCGCAGAAACTGTGCAGATTTCACCCGAAACTCAACAGCTGTTCAGGTGGCAACAAACGCAACTCAGTCACCATCGCGCCTTAACACTGCCCGGCTCTGACAAGACGCATGTGACCGGTGAATGAGTGGAGATCACAGCAAAACTCAAGAGCTGGCGTCATTACAGTGTTGGGCTCGTTACTCCAATAAAGTAACGAATTACTCACTGCTCGTTATTCGTTGAAGAAGTATAGTTGTCAAGGTTGAGTAGTCATACTACTCTCAGGAAGTAGCCCAGCTAATTTGTCACTTATGTTAATGTTAATGCATGTTCTTATACAGACCCATTAAAATAAATAAATAAATAAATAAAAAAAGAAACGTTTTACCGCCAAACAAACATGAACAAACGAACGGAAAAACGAACAAACAAATGAACAAAGAAACAAGCAAATAAATACAAACGCTGATATTTTGATTTTAATTTCATCTTAGTGTACATGTTGTCATCAAGTACATATCAAATCATTTTGCACACTTAGAAAGGGTAGTGGTAGTAAAATAATAATGTTGATTGTATCTTTATTTATTTATTTTATTTTATTTAAACCAAAATATGGATTTTTAACTGAAATTCCAGTGATTTTTTTTTCAATAGAGACTGGAAAGTGACATTTGAAATTCTTAAATCTCAGCACCCAGTTAAGTAATAGTAGCTTATTGTTGAGTCGCTGGTATTGATCAATATCATTTTGCACTATGGGACAGGAAGCATGTTTAGGCTACATGGTGAAGTAGAAAAAGCCATTGGACAAATCACACTTACAGATCTATAGCAGACACTAATATTGTTATCTAAACTTTGCTAGTCAGCCCATTGCTCTCCTCCCATGCAGGCAAGATGACCTTGTTAACAGTTTTTTTTTTTTTTTGTAGCCCTATTAAACCGAATTGTGTATACTGATTTTTCACATCCAGTTTTATTTATCAGTTGAAATATATATTTTAGGGGGGTATCTTAGGATCCTGTGAACTACTTTTCTGTGAAGCCTGCACATCCAAATTATTTGGTGATTGTACTCTCTTACCTTAAAGCAGGATAATTCAAGTGCCCAAAACAGTTTGCCAAAAATAACTGATTCATCGGTTGCTTAAGGGTTATACTTTTTATTATAAATTTAAATACTATTTTTATAATTGCTTATTAGGCCTCTCTCACAACAGGTTACTAAGCAAACATTACCACCCACTGGGGTTTAGGAGTATACTGACAGGAGGATGAATTGTAGGACAAAATATCTATGATTAAACATGAGAAAAACATAAATTAGACACACATAGGTTGGTGACCGTTATTTCTCCATTCATGCAGGTTCTTAGACGAGCAGTTCAACTAAATAGTTTGATTTCTAAATACACAGTGACTTGAGGAGACAAACTTTATTTTTATTGAATGCATGTCGTAGCAGTCAGCGTGCACATAGAACCAGCAAAACAAAACAAAACAAACAAAAAAAACTCAAAGATGTTTCCTTCATGAGAAAATCTGTTAAACCCAAATGTAATATAGCATTGATTTGGAGCACTTTAGGAAATGTATTGTAATGTGACAGGAATGTCTAAGCATCAACATTGATGTCTTCAACAGAGGAGACCGCAGTGGGTTTAGTGAACTCTGAAGACTGAGGCTGAGAGAAGATGTGGCAGTGCTGACTGCCATAACAAAATATAGGGAGCTCCGGACAAACAAGCCCTGAGGGAACAATTCTAGCGTTGTAAATCCTGTCAGCTTGGCTTTAGGTCATTGTCACACACAGACCTCCACTTGTAAAGCACTGAATTGCACCAGTTCATTACAACATTATCACATTATCACACTTACCTCTTTACCCTGTGGCCTTGCACGGCTTGAAAAAGGAGAGTCTTTCAGGAATTTTATTTAGAGAACAAAGACGAACATAGAATCTCAGGTACAGCTTAATGGGCTGCAAAGATAACTTGGTTTCTTCCAATGTACCATTATTAAATCAATCAAACAGCTCTGTGTTTCTAGTAGACTCCCTCCTAATGCTGGAGTGATGGTCATGAGGCCTGGTCATAAAAACATGTGGTTTTGCCACTGATGTGTACAGAAAGCATCATACTTGGACTGTGTAGATGTTGTGGTTCTGTAGGATTTGAAAGTGCGCAGTGACTGCAACCCTTGCAGGGCTACAGCTCTTTTTGTTCAGACTCCCAAATGAAAAAGCGCCCAAAAGTAGCCTATTAAGAGTTTGTTCAAAAAGCAGCAATGGTTGTTAATATGTAGGCCAAAAACTCCTACTGTGCAATGACCTCTTGAAGTCTGCAGCCCATAGACATCCCCAGAATCGTTATATTCTGCTGTCAGTTTCTTGATCCAATATTTTGGATTTTGGATATTTGCATTTTGAGGACTGTTGGCTGAA
The DNA here is from genome assembly GCA_900302535.1 of Neoniphon sammara. Classification (NCBI taxonomy): domain Eukaryota; kingdom Metazoa; phylum Chordata; class Actinopteri; order Holocentriformes; family Holocentridae; genus Neoniphon; species Neoniphon sammara. The sequence goes on along the minus strand of OMKZ01006492.1, from coordinate 44,982 downwards.
ATAATCTACCTACACAAGCGGCTGAGTTACCAAACTAGCTTTGAATAATCCTGCTTCTGCTACAGAGTTGAAAGGCAGACATGAATAACTTTAATCGCAACTATATTTTTTCCCACCGTGCTTTATGGGGAGAAACAGCCATTGAAAATATCTATATTAATCCCTGGCTCTCCACTGCGAGCATGTATGGTTGCCAAGAAACCTGTCCTCAGCTCAACCCGTCGGTTTGATCCACATCAATATGCAAACAGCAACAATATGTTAATGTTTTTTGTTATGCTTGTTTTTCTCCCCCACAACTACAGCAGATGCTTGGGGAAAACTTTGTCAGTGACACTTTGAACAAATCATGGTTTTATATGCAGTTTTGTCACAGCATTTTGACAAGTAACCTCTTGTTAGAAGGGCTGAGAGCGTTTTATGATACAAAATTATGTCCTGTAGGTGTACTTTGGTAAAGAAAGTGTTTGTAATTACTAGCTGTACTGCCTCCATGGTGGGATCTTTTGCTCTGACAAAAAACAAATTGAACCAATATCAGAACAGCTACAGTATTGTTTTTGATGGTCACTTAATAAGGTAATTAAATGAGATAATGTCAAAAAATTGACTGTTTTTAAGTGATTTGTTTACATACTGTATATTTTGAATTAGTATTAATCCTCCGGGGACATAATGTCACGTTGTAGCAAGGAAGGTGGACCCAAACGCAAGAGCCAGGAGACACAGGGACTGAAGAAATAATAACTATTTATTTAAATGCAAAAAAATAAAGTAACACAGAAAAAACAAGGAGCAAGGAACACTAGAAAACACAGATGGCAACACTGAAAAGGTAGAAAACCAAACTGACAGAGAACAAAGGGAAACGACAGGTATATATATACACAGAACTAATCACAAAAACAAGACACACCTGGGGTGGGGAGGCACTAGGAAACGGAAGGAAACACTGGGATTGGTTCACTGAAACAACGAGGGGTTTGGATGTCAAGAACAAGGACCGGGCTGACGAGGCTGATGCAAGGCAGGTGTGCAGGGGAACGCAGGCTGGGAAAGGCTACAGGGAAACAGGAGGGACACACAGAACAGGAACAGAAAACCAAAACACAAAAAGTCCATGATAAAGAGTCCCAAACACAAAGAACACAAGAGTCCAAAGAACAGAAACCATGACACATAATGCTCAGAAGATTTTCAGTATTTGCAATTTTGAGTCGTGGGCATATTTCTAAGAGGACACTGTTATAAAGACCAGTGCACTGCAGGTTCAGCAACTGCATCATGCTGTATGAATCATGAATCCACATCCTGCGTTGCTTCCCTCGCTTCCCTAGTCATCTTCATTAGCATGTGTTAGGCAGTAGGGCTGTGTGTGTGCGTGTGTGTGATCCCATAAGTATATTCCAGATGACTGTGTATGTTTATGCATGTTAAGATCAATTTCTGTCATCTAAATGAAGGGGATTTTACACTTACTATCATCATTATTACTACTACTATTATCACCAACATCTTATGACATCTGTAAGGTGGTCTGGCGTGCTTTAATCCAACACAATTTGAAGGGGAAAACTAATAAATACTGACACATGAGTTTCTTTACAAAAATGAAGTTAATTAGCAAATATGAGCAGTTTCCTTTCTGTAAAGATGGAATTCCACTGCAGTTTCACTTTAAGCTTGAATAGTCCAAGAGTGCCCAGACACCCTGCTATCATTACTGCTATCACTGTGCGTCTGGCACAAAAAGTCTTAGTTCACAGGAAACAGAGACAGATTGTGCATGAGGACCAGACTCTTTCAGAACCATATGTTGTGGCCCTTTAAAGGACCCTTTGGTGGGTTTTCCCAATGGTTCACATATCCTCCACAACCTGTCATTGTTTCCTCTGGTTCCTGGAGGGCTCAGGAGGGCTGGACCAGACTAGCCACTTCCTGGCGATGTAATGTCGAGGAGGGGCAGCAGAGGAAGACTTAAGAGGACGCCGCTGCTGGAGGGGTCAGAGGGCGCAGGGACCGGGCGGCGGCTCTAGAGAGGGAAATGTAGTGTGTCACCAGTGCCTTGCTTATCCCGAGGGAGTGAGCCAAATATCCTACAGGGACGAAATTTAAGGCCATATAGGGGGGAGTCATATAAACAGATTTCACTAAAGCACAGAAGCCATATGTTCCATTTTGCTGGCAATCCTGCAGATCGTAACTGGCATGGTAATGAGGTCACTTGTAACAAGACTTTTGCTGGAAAAACATCCTAATCAAATAAAAGTTCTGTTACCGTCCTGAAATATTACTTTTAAGAAGACACAAAATTACCAGTGTAAAAATCTGCTAAAAAAAAAAGTAAAAAAGTACCTCAGTTAAAATGTACTCAGAGTAAAAGTTACTTTTTAGAAAATAACATTGTTACATGTGAGCTTTCCCATGCAACTCTAAAGGGATTAGAGGACAAAGTTTAATCTACATTCTTTTAATCTGAAAAATTAATTACAACATAAAACGCACAAAGTAAAGCCAGATTTCTCTCTTCTTCTTTGCTGACTGTTCACTGTAAATGGCTCCATAGTTGGCCGATTAACATTTGCCCAGTTTCTGATGCTTGTGGAGAGCCACAAAATTTGTACTGAGTAATGGATGTGATTTAAAATGTAGCCAAGTACAGTTCTTCAGTAGAGGCCTACCTCAGTAAAACAAGGCTTTGAAAAAATACTCGAAAAAAGGACAAAGTAAACAAAAAAGCTACTCAATTACAGTATAACTCGAGCAAATTTAATCACTTCCTCCCTTGTTTTTATTGCTCCTCAGTTGATGAATGCTGAGCAAATTTTGAGCCGGTGCCAGGACCAGTCATGCACAAATTTCGTTTTCTTGGGCTTTTTTCTTAATCGTAGGTGGAGGATCAGTAGAGGAAGCCAGCAGTAGAGTCTGACAGTCCCGGGTGACACATCATTACTGCTAACATTACCTTTTTAGATGGTCAGTTGCCAACTACAGCTTATTAGTCGCCAGCTACAACTCCTGCCACCACGGATGTCCTGCCCTCCCCCTGACGTCTTTGCTCCCCTGGGGAGGCACTGATGAGCCCAGAGGTGGGGTGATGCATCAGTTGTGGAGTTTAGCTTCAAAGCTGCAGTAGGCACATTCACATATTGGCAGCCTCAACTTGAGGCCAAAAAGAAAAAAGAACGAGTTGAAAGGTGTGCTCCAATCTGTGTTGTACTTTACTGTGAATTACACGACACCACCAGATTGTTTTTGAGCTCGTGTTCAAAATCAGCAATCTGCCTCTCCTGCCAAATTGTTGTTTTTTTTTCTCTCTTTGTCTCTCAGCTCTTTCTTTCTCCTGATGCCTGCACTGACAGCGAAGCTACGTGAAATGAATTCCCCTAAAAAATTGCATCTGTTTGCCTTACCACATATGTTTTCTGGATGTTTAAAGTAACATACAACAAGAAAAAGGGAAGCATTCGTAAAAACAAAACAAAACAAAACAAAAAACAAACCAAAAAAACTATGCAAGGTTTTTGATAAAGATTTGAATACACTGATATGAGTTCTCAAGAGAAAAGACTGTTGCTACATAATCAAAGGAAATTTGTAAACATCTTGACATTAATGTTACATAAAAGCTTCCTGTTTGTGGACTCTTGCAGCCTGCCCTGTGTGTCAGTTCAAAATGGCTCTACTTCAAGTAAACAAATTTATTTTGGGGGTTAATTACAGCCAGATTTTGACAGCTAAATAGGCTGCATATAAAGCATATTGTTCTTTCTTCTCTTATGGTTATTGGTTCTAGTGGTCTGCCTTTATTTTATGCAAGTTGTATCTCTTTACCTTACCTACTTAGCTAATTTGATCCTGTCATAGGCTGCACCAGTATATATTGATATCATACATACGTTCTCCAGTGAAGGTAGTCATGCCAAAAGTTGAAAATTAATAAATTTTCCCCCCATTTTGATGGTCAGCATTTTTTTCTTTTCTTTTTCTTTCTTTCCTTTTTTGACAAAATGTAGATTTTCTTTCCAAGAGCAGACTGTCTTTAAAATGTAAAAATATGAGATGGTAAGAGATTGATGGTTCTAAAATTTGAGCTGAATACTGATACACTTTTTCATGATGTATTTCTGGTAGAAGCTTGGTAGTATTTACTGATCTTTTGCAGCCATCTAGCTGAATTACTTCTCAGTTGAGGAGGGGAGCGAGGTGAGGCTTATGAGGAGTTTGAGTTCAGCAGTTTGTTCAGGCTCAGGGGACTGGAGAGTTTAATGCTGCTGTTTCTTTCACTGTTGACTAAAGCATCAAGTTCATGGATGCTATGGATTGTCCTTCCAGAGATTGTCACAAGCAGGCAAAAACTCTCCAAATGGTGGAGTTTGAAGACATTTGGTAAAAGATTTGCTTTTGGTCCCTTGTCTCTCTTCAGTGTGAAGGGAGCAGCTGTGCAACCATTGTACTTTGTCTTGAGGATTATTCAGTCGAGTGTCTTCTGTATCCAATCCAACTAAACTGAGAGAGTCTGAGTGTGGCCACCTTTATTGCATTATTATGTGTTTCATTATAGAAGCAGTTTCTTGTTGGAATTGCCTGTCATAACACTGACCAGGCAGCACCAGTAAAGGTCATTCTGTATGATTAGCTCATGTGTTTTGATTTTTCATACCTTCTGTGGGGTCAGGTTTTGGTTGACAGAGCCAGCACTGATCTTAGATTAAGGCAGAAAGGGACCCGTATTGCTATGCCTTTGTTCTTCTTGGTCCAGATTAATTCACTAAAACTGTTTCATCCATCCATCCATTCATTCATTCATTCATCCTGTACTTTTTTCTGTCGTGGTCGTCATTGTTCCTTTTGTCTTGGTAAGACACTGACAGGTGTCACAAGAAGACAGTATCATAGAAAACAAGGAAGTATACTGTATATTCTTCCAAAGTCCATCTGTAAGGTATTTTCTGACCAGCAGAACAGAGTAGATCTCATAATTCAGGTCAAACAGAGATAGATTCTGTCAATCTCTCCTCATGATTTTGGTCTAAAAAAAACAACAGGATTTGTCCATTCTCAGTTGTAAGAAACATCTTATCTCTTTCCTGATATCTTTGCTGTCATGTACTTGAACCTATAAAGAATCAAGTTAGCTATACTTGCTGTAGTGTTGTGACCAGGTACACTGCCCCTACTTTTTTAAACTAGTTCGGTAGTTAATTGGTGCACAACCATTTATGATCTGATGGACAACATTAAGTTGTATTTGACAAGCTGCAGCCTCAGCAGGCAGCCACTGGAGCCTGGAGCTGTAAAGAATCTGTCCACATCCAATTATCCAGGTCTAAAACAACTGTTATTCATCAATACTTTGCTGAGCCCTGTTGTCACTGGGGGCAGAGAGAACTCGCCTTCTCTGTTAGATTGTTAATGAGGCAGACATGGGCATGCCGCTCAGTATTTAAGCCTGCCAAACTGCTAATGGTGGTGCTTTTTAGTGTTAGGTTTAGTAGAGAAATCTTTCAGAGAGGTCAGTCTTCACTGCTCTGTGGTAGCAGCTGAAGATCTGGGAACTGTAATAATCACTGCTTCTTTTCACTGTTCGGGAACAACATTCCCCATGAGGGTACATGACAGTGGGAGGGGTTGAGTTCACCTGCAAATTCCTGCAAATTCCTCTAAAAGTTTCTAATTTAGGCCAGGGCATTTTGGCAGTCTTAACTGCTAGAAAAGCATCGTAAACTTCCCGCAAAGATTTATGTTCAGGGAGGGTTGGAAAATCTGGGCCAAGTGATTGTTAATGATGTTTGCTATTGCCAGAGAGGCCTCTGCCCCATTTCCTGGCATGCTGATTACCCCTTTCACTTCCCTTAAGTGTGCAGTGACTCTCACTTTCTTGTTCCAGTGCTTGGGTTTTATGCCTCTAATCTGGGCATAATAAATATTGAAAACCACAGTGCCCTTACAGAAAAAAATAAGCAAATCCCTACTGATGAAATATCATTTAGATCACTGATCTCTGGTGTACCAGCTACCCGCAGTTACTATGAAAGTTTACACCATCATACTATAATTTTAATTAGAAAACATTTTTGTATATAATCCCTCATGCTAGTAAGTAGGGCTGACAAAATAATAGATGGCTGTTCTATCAATAGAGCCAAATCTAAAGTCTTCAGTAATGAGCCCGAGAATAGAATTTAGTGAGTTCTGAATCCCACATTTTCACATTTAGAAATTAATTGTGCTATTTTAGAGGTGCAAATCATTCCAAGATGAGATTTCTGATGCTTTAAATAAAGTCAGTCTTCCCCCGTAACTTTTAAAAGGCTTTTTTGATGCCTCCCAGCAACAGAGCTGAGCAGAATTCATTAGAGCAAACTTTAAAAGTGGGCGAAATGAACACAAGGCTTCTATGCGCACAGAGACATACTGTATTTAATGGTGAAATCAATGCCTTTTCATAAGTCAGCCTTGTGTATTATCCATGGCAGTGTTGATATTGCAGGAGATTGTAAATCTATGCTGCACGCGTGGGCGTGGAACTCATTTAGCATTGCAGTCCAGCTCCATGTCAATTAAATGTAGCATGTATCTTCCAGGTTTTGACCCTGGTTCTAAAAATGAACACTGATGCAATAGTTGAGTTGGCAGCAGAAATTCAGAATCATTAGATAAAGTCTTGAACTGATTAAGCCTACCGATCTTTCAGCAGCTCATTTGAAATGTGATACAACACAGCCAGACCGACTGAACCAAACTGAACAGATCTGAAAAGAAACCACCATCTATGGCTGTTATTCTTCTCTTAAAAATGATTGCAGGCACTGGACACTAGCAAGCAATTACTGTGACAGTATAACACTCACACACCAAGGTCTGTATACTGCTATACAGCTGAAACTATGATATAATTTTTTGACTTATAGATTCTTTATGTGAGGACCCCACCTATTATTTTCATCTTTAAATTTGCAAGGTTTATATTTATTTTTACAAGTAATAAATAGCAAAAATTAATACCTATAATCAGCATTTACATTTTACTTTTTAAACAAACTGTGAAATGCACTGTATTATAAATCCACACTTCATACCTCACAGGAACAGCAGAACTTTTCTACAGACCTGTGTTTTGTAACTTTTTACTTATTTTTTGGTTTACTTTCATGTGTTCACAAGTCTTTTCACAGCTTTCCATATCTGTCCATATCATAGTATCACATTTTATACAGCAAAACTCTACAGTGTAAATGGTGCATCATTTGCAATACCCCAGATGTACAATGTGATATTGCCACCTCCTGGCAGTGCTTGTGAAGTATGTAAGTTCATGACATTCACAGCTGCTCATCAGGGGATTACAGGCTAAATGTGCATGTTTGAAAAGCATGCTTTTTTTTTTGTTAGGAAAAATAAACATCATATAGACTGTGAAATAGTTGATGCCATGGAAACCTGCCATATGTTAAACACTCGAAAAAACATTCCGTACCTAAGGATTAAAAGATTGTCAGTAAAAAGTAATTCCCACACATAATGACTGACAATATTTTGTGTGAGTTAAATAAATGAATACACGTATGAATTATATATGAAAGTGTTAAGGAGCACCTCTGAATTCTCTGCACGGATTTGTTTTCTGTGTTTTGCTGCCTCTGCAGGGGTGTTGATGAGTGGAGGTTATAGGTTCTGTTTGTGTCTGTCTGCAGGGAATTTACTAAAGTCAATAAGATCATGACAACATCTCATCACCTGACATGCTTCTATTGTCAGATTCTGTTCTGGTACTTATTAGAGCTGTCAGTCGGTATAATGTGAGTGTGTGTGTGTGTGTGTGTGTGTGTGTGTGTGTGTGTGTGTGTGTGCGTGTATGTTTATGTGTGCAGCAGTAGGGAGCAGAGGGTTAAAAATCACCCATCAGTCATAGTGGAAGCTAACATCCATCATGAAGCGTAAAAAAGCCCCTCATTACAACAGTTAACTCCAATGGCCGAAAGCTGGCTTTGATGACACTTTGGGCTAATGGAAAGATTAAGTCAATTATGACTAGGCAGGGGGACGTGGAAATATTTGAGGCATTCTCCAACATATTAGAACAATTGGCCCCCGCATAGGCACTGTCACTCTGCATGTGTGTTTACTGAATAGATTTCAATAATAACAATGTCAAAAATCAAACGTACTAAGAGAAAACGTTTTTTAACCTCACGTTTGCATTTTGTGCAATTTGCTCACGTGCATTTCGTAAAGGCATTCTCATAAAGAACTAAAAATTTTAGATGAAAGAGACTTTATTCAGCTTAGAGGAAACTGGTGAGTCAAAAAGTTGAGGGAGACTGGGCTCAACAAAATACATCAGTGTATTGCATTTCAGGGAGAAGTATCATCTACTCCTTTCTCTAAATTCACAGTTTTCATTGCCATAGTTTTGTTGAATGCTGCAGACAACAAATATACAACAGTCAAAACACCGACAGCAAAACACACTTTAGCTGAAGTCATTTTCACTCAAAATTAAATGTCAGATGTGGCACAATTTGTACTTTTGTTTATAATCAAGGTTGAAATCTTGCAATCAAATTTTCCTCCTGATGATGTGAAAACACGCAGATGTCACGCAGCGACTCCCTCCAGATGAATTCTCTTTCCTTTCTTTTTTTTTGCAGTATAAATTAGTTCAGCCCATGGGGTGGGCATACAAGTTAAGTGCCTCTCAGCTTTAAAACTCATCAGGAGAAGTTAGGCCAGCAGGGTATCTGGCAGAAATCGGATTAAATGATGTAACCTTTGGCCCGTAGGCGACCACACCTCAGCAGGAAGCCCAAGGTTTTGAGTTTTTAATAACATGCAAAGGCTGCTCTATGAAGGCAGACAGAGAAGTTTCAGTTCCAGATGGATGGTTAATAAATTTCTCTTAGTTGGCCTTTATTCATGTCCTTATCTGCCACCATATCAGTCAGTTAAGAACAGGGTAGGAGTTGGTTTTATTAGTACTCTGTTTCCCTGGCATGTTTTTGCACTATCAGAGGCTATTTGGCATACCATTGCTTTTTCTGCTATATTAATTTGTATTTTAACTTTTGGGAAAACATTGTACAAAGTACCCAACAATACTGTGTTAAAACATCCTGAAAAGTGTATCTAGGTTCATTTTGCACTAATGCAGAATGATTGCATATCTATAGTACCTTTTCATACAGACGGGTTAATATACTAGAATGAATCCGCTGCAAAGAAAAATGTTGATGATCATTTTATCCTTTTTAGACAGTTTCCAGCTGCCTTTTTATATTTACTGAGTTGTCTCTCCTAGACAGCACAGACAGATCTGTGGTATTGTCAGAAGTAACCAAACATGCTATGCAGTCAGCCTTTTATCTGTATACATCAAGTAATGTTAGTTCATAATAATAGCTTTCATACAAATAGAAAAGCATTTCTTCATTTGTTTTACAACATTGCCCACAAACATCTACAGTATACCAAGTGCCATGTATCCCTAAATAGCATAGTGAATAAACAAATCTACATTCATTTTGAATATACAGTCTCAGAAAGATAAAAGGAGCCAGAGAGAGGATTGAATATAAGGCCAATCTTGGGATTTGATCACATATTACATTCCACCTGCTCTATTTTTACATAAGTCTACTTACAACAATATAGGCTGCAGGGAACAAAGATAAGAGATCAACATCCAGAGGACAGAATCAACCTTTTAATACTGCCATCCTCCTTTGGATTCTATTAACCACCTATAATCTGTTAAATTGTGGATATGCTATTTTATGAATTCAGATCTAAAGCACCTTGCTATACTATGAGTGCATACATACTTGGGCACCGATATTCCCTGTGGAAACTTCTACAACTCTGGTATTGTTTTTGCCATGCTGTGCTTTTACTGTGTTGTAAACTATTGCTATTATAATTAAAATCTATAATTATCACATGACAATTTGCTGCCATGTGATACTGACAGTATCAAATGGCAGTTAACACTTAACACGTTGTACAGTCAAGTTAATCATTATGATTGATAATATATATATAGCAACTACTTTGTTATTTGCATCATTTCTTGTCATTTTCTTGTTATTTGCATTACTGACATGAAAAGCAATATTGTAGCTGTGTTTACAGGTCTGAGCTTTACTTCAGTCATCTTCAGCAGTTTTGAATATGAGCACTGCTGAATAATGTGTGCTCCGCAGAGGAAACAGGCTTGCAGTATTGACACTGAAGGACATATGAAAATCATTCTGCTTTAATGCCAATCAGTCAGATGTATTAGTGGGGCTCTCCTCTTCAGTCCGCTGTTTAAGCCCTGCACTTTTTTGATATACTATCAAAATCTGAGATCATGCCTTGCCTTTTGTGGAGGTCACCCAAATTTGGCCAAAAAGCCAGAACCTGCTTGGAACCAATGTTATTCAGTAGCAATCTGGTGATGGCTACAGTTTAGCTTTGTCCTCTTAGTTTGGTTTACACAGGCACTCACACGCACACTCAAACACACATACACACACGCATACGAACACATATACAGAAGTTGTGTCCCCATTCTTGCAATTTGTGATTTACTTGTTCTACCTCTTGTTTTGATTTACCTCGCTTTATTTTTTTTGCACCGTTTGTTTTCTGCAAAGCACTTTGAGAGGAACCTATTTGTTAAAAGCGCTCTGCAAATAAACCTGACTTGACTTGTTTTGAGCACACTGCAATTGCCCCGGCCATATGTTATTCTTGCTATATGGTTCCCTGCACACCTGGGGCACTGCAGACACACAAATAAAAAATATGATTACATTTGACTGGTTCCACTGCCTTTTTGGTTCTATAGTATCCCAGGAGTAAAATAAGCCGGTGAAGATGGATTTGGCTGCCCGATGGTGGTGCATGGTACTTCTATAGATTACAGAATTTACTTTGTAAGGGTGGCTGTGGGAGGGGTGACTTTCAAAGTAGCTGCCGCCATCATTCCAGATTCAACCATCAAAGAATTGTCCCTGACAGAGAAGTAATGAACTAAAATAGCCTTAATGAGATCAGTGAGGCCTCGCTTGCATTTTCCCTGGGGAGCAACCACCAGCAAAAATAGACCTGATAAGCCGAAGCAATTGTTAGAATGGAGTCACTTTAGCAACAGTGGGACAAACAGTGAGGTAATGCCAAGGGAGACAATTACCAAGAGCAGATAGAGAGGGACACTGGTGTATCAACAAAGAATAGTTCAAACATTGACTATATTGATCATGAAAAGACTGACTTTGTATAGCTATGAAATGTGCAGAAAAATGATTGGAACTCTTATCTGAAACAGTATGATACATCACATTTCTGCTATGATAATGACCTTTATAAAACAATCACACTTCTCCCCAGTAGCAGTGTGAAAATATAATACACGTGTTTGCTGTAACACGTAGCTCCAAATCATAGAAAGGTAAAATAATGATGAAAGAGTTTGTTTGACACTTCGTTAAAGCTGAGACTGAACACTGAGGGCAGCGTGCAGATGGTCCATCCTGCAACACCTCATTATCCGTGTATCATGTTGACTTCGTGATGTAACTTCTCAGAGCTCAAGACACCTTACATGATGCGTATCCCTGTTAACACAGCTACATGCTACGAAAACAATGGTGTCACTCACAGCGGGGAGTAAAAGCTTTCCAGTGTTTGGCCTGTTGATGCATAAGCCTGAGATAAGGCAGGCGATTCAGCTGGGAGGAAATCAAAAGTTAGCCCGCTCATAAACAACAGGCAAAGCAGATGAATCTAAAGTAAACACCTTTTTGTGGTTTTTGCAAGGCAGTCGGTATCTTTGGAGTGCTGGGAGAAGCGTATTGTGCTTTCACCACAGAGAAAAATGAACACCATTTCTAAGTGATAACAGCCACAAAGAAAAACTATTAGAGTTCTTGCTCAACTGGACAAGCTGTGAATGCTTTGCTGTTGGTATTCAGCAGTGACAGCAAAACACACTTTAGATGCATGAGCAATCTAAAGCCATCCTATTTGCTCTTCCTTTGCTGAACTCTAAGTAGTATACAAGAGTGAACTGAACTTTTGCAATATATCAGCCTAAACCCACCTCACCATGCCTTTCATTTTTTGTAGACCAAGCCCAATCTTTGATACTGGAATGGTCATTTACAATAAATTAGATATAAATCTGATACGACAGAGCATCATCAAACTTGCCCTTGCCTCAAAAATAACCCTGAAGGTTATGGTATGATTCAATTCCCACTCTGCCATTGTTGCTGTCAGAAAGTTGCATTCATCTTCTTTTTCATTTTCCCCCGTAACTAGGAGCTGTCTAGGCCTGGGGGCTTTGCCTTGCAGTTTGCTAGGCTATATTTATAATTGGACGCTGTCAACAATGTCCAGTGCAGCTCGACTGCATGGTTTGTTATGGCAGCTACCATACCGATTTCAACACATGCCAGCTGTGAGATGTTTTGTATGTTATTAATGCAGATCTATAGGCAGTGCAGACAGATTGGTTGCGCCCAGGGGTTTGTGGATGGAATGAAAATCCTCTGAAAGGGATCAGAGGATACAGAGTGCATTTAAAGTCAAATTCTTCCTGATAATCAAAAGCTCCAGGGATGCTACAGATTGAGAGGGCAGTATGAGCATATGTGTACATCTAGGTTGGTATGAAGGCTACTTAGAGCAAACACAGAACAGCAGTGTCTGCAGCTGGTGGGATGGTGGTAAAAGATTAGCAGTGCATAATGAATACTGCAATAGTGTTTGAATCAGCATAGATTTTACCAATACACTGAGAAAATGGTGATCTCTGCATTCCTCATCATCACATTACTCCAGTGAATGTGGAAGCAGTAAAAACTTCATAGGAGATTGTCTTGGGTAATGAGATAATATATCACATTTGCTTCCCTCACCCCCGTAAATACACTATTACTCTCATTCCCTAAAAGACACTATTACAAACTGTTCTAAAAGGTCTGAGATTCTCCTATCTGCATGCCCAGCAGTGTTTGTCATGCCAAAATCAGATGTACTTTTAATATAATTGAGTCATTTAGGCTTGCCCTGCTGTGCTGCTGCATAATCTCTGTATGGCTGTCCTCTTTGTCAACACTGGATCTCCAGATGAGTGGTGCAGAGAGACGGATCATGACTGGGCTTGTCAGGAGTCAGAGGAGAATGCTCTGCCAGGGAAACGTCTGACAGCTGGAGGACCTGTGTGATGAGAGAGCAGGATAGCAGGGTAGCGGGAAATAGGACAATGTCACTGCATGACTGAGAAATAAATCCGTTGACTCAGATATATAAGTGTACTCTAGGCTATTTTGTAGGATGAATTTTCTTGTGAGGAAGTGCTTATTGCTGTAGGGATTGGCTGCAGTGCATGACAGTAGATATTCAGGCACATTTCTGCAGTGCACTCAGTTCCTCCTCTCAAAACACTTCTGGTGACAACGGGGTTGTTTGATATGCAGTCTTCTTCTCGCACATCTCCATGATAATATATGCTCCATGCAAACCCGTGCACAGCTTGACTATCAGGCAATGTAACACAGACCCTGCTTGAAATGAGAGTCTCAGGATAGTGCACTTTCAACAGGAGGTGAAATGCAGGTGAAACTGTTCTTAGCATTTGAGACATTAAGTATGATTTAGCCTGGTAATGTACAGTGAGTGAGTGGGATACCCATCCTCTTAAACAGGGTATACTGCACCACCAGAGGGAGACAAAGCTTGTCCCCATTTACATTACACACATAAGTCCATGATCTTTTATATAGCTGCACTTTTGATTGCTTTCCCTCATTGTTAGGACTAGTCCGACTTCACTGCGACATGCTTTGGTGAGGAAATATAATAGCTCATTTTAAAACACCAAATCGGTAAGCTTGAGCCTGCTGCACACGGGTTTAACAGAACAAATGCCACACTGTGCCCATTTTAAGTTCGCCCAAATTCGCCAAAACATGCAAATATACAAAATATGCCCTTTGCACGGGTAAAATATCATAAATTCAATTTCCTTTCTCCACCTTATCCAACCTGCTCAAGTCCAACCCACGCGGTATCGTTTTGTCTCCCCAGAATGACACAAGCCACATCCATTTGAAACCTGGCAAACGCATTCCAGCGGAGATATCAGCCAATCGTCTGGAAAGAGGGCGTAACTCTCCTTACTCCGGCTTTGCTGGGAGTATGAAGTTTAGGTTAGTGTACAGCTGCTGCGAGAGAATGGTGCACCTCAGTACGCATAGGTGCGTGATATTTTCCAGCTCTGATTTTATATTCTTACAACTTTAACCGCCGCACACAAGTTTATTAGGGTTTATGCGCAAAGTTCAGAGCGTCTTCTCTGCGGCTTCGCACTACAAATGGCTTGGATTATTCCCCCGCATCTGCATGGGACTGGCGCTGCTTTTGTTCTGTTTGCGGTTATTCTGACAGGTGATGCAGTCACGCAGGTTTTTGACAGCTATGGATTATCATACGCCCTGAGGTCCGAGTTGTCAGAGGATGCGATATTGGTTGCCAACAATGGGATACGCGTGCCTTTCGGGAGATCAGTCTATATTGATCCCATCAACGATTTGGTCATCCAAGTTCAGCCCGGTGATAGATGCAGCATAACAGTGCTGGACAATGATCCCTTGTCTCAAAGGCCTGGACACCTGTCTCCGAAAAAGTTTCCGTGTGAATTTGGTCCCAACGACGTGAAGTATTCCCACTTTGGCTCCAGGAGTCCTCCAAGGGATAGAGTGAGGTTACAACTCAGGTATGACACCCAAACGGATACCATTATAATACCTTTTATGATGGAGGTGGAAGTCATTTTCACCCAGCTGGAAGTGCTAACCAAAAATATGCCACTCACTGTTGAGAAACTGCTTGGCACAAGTAACCCCATCGATAAGAAGATTTTAGAGTTCACCTTTGATAGAAGCGCACAGCAATGCAAAATAGCCTCTCTCTCCAGTGGCAGCGCACTACCAAGGTATGGCAAACTTGTGGATGAGGGCAGTCTTGGAAAAATGGTGGGCTGTGATGAATTTATTACAATGAATATCCGCTATCAGCATACTTTTGCTCTGAAATCACCAAACAGAGATTATATCCCAATGCTTGTGGAATTACAAGATAAGGAAGGCAATTTGCTGAAGCAGGAATTTTTCCAAATTCTGGTGCGAATTAAAGAGGGAGAGGAAAACACAGCTCCTAAACCCAGCTTTGTGGCAATGATGATGATGGAAGTGGACCAGTTTGTAATGACAGCAATAACCACGGATATGCTGGCTGCAGAGGATATTGAGTCTAATCCTGATGACTTAATTTTTAACATCACATCCCCCCTGTCCTTCGAAGAGGGATACATAGTAAGCACTGATGATAGGAATTTGCCAATAACGTCATTTTACCAAGGAGACCTCAAAGACTTGAAAATAGCCTACAAACCCCCTGCTGTGGATTCAGACACTGAGCGGATTTTCCAGATTGAGTTTGAGGTTGTGGACACAGAGGGGGCTGTGTCAGACCCTTTTGCTTTCATGATTGTTGTTAAGCCTATGAATACGTTGGCCCCTGTGGTGACCAGGAACACTGGTCAGTTACTGTATGAGGGGCAGTCCAGGCCTCTGTCCAGTTCACACAATCTGGAAATCAGCGACGAGGACAACTTAGACAAAGTCAGAGTCACTGTAATTGACGGGCTCAGGCATGGAGACCTAACTGTTCTGGGCGCCAGGAGGAAATTTTTCACCCCAGCTGACCTTGATGCTGGAGTAGTCATTTATCAACATGATGGAAGTGACACATACAGTGATAATATTATTTTCAGGATGACAGATGGCAAAAACGAGGTCGAGTTTCTGTTTCCCATCACTGTTGTGCCAACCGATGACGAGCCTCCGATCATCAATGCCAACACTGGTTTGGTTTTATTCAAAAACCAAATGATGCCAATTTCCTCTCTCATGCTCAGTGCAGCAGACATTGACTCAGAGGATTCTACTATAAAATTCACAATCGAATCTCCCTTTTCAACTGTTGGACAAGTGCTGCTGCGCCAGGCTGAGGCACCAGAGGACCCATCAACCTGGAGGTTTAATGCAGAGGATGAAATGTACGAGAAAGTAGTCACTGAGTGGCTGCAGCAGGATATTACTGATGGCAAACTGTTTTACAAGCACGTTGGACCTCACAGCACCAGAGCAGTCATGGATCAGTTTGTTTTCAGAGTTCAAGACGACAACGACCCACCTAACCAATCAGGGGAGAGCTCCTTCATCATCAGGATTCTCCCCGTTGATGACCTCCCCCCTGAACTGCACCCTGGCACGACTCAGCAAATGACCGTGCACGAGTATCAGCTCACCCACTTCCGGAAGAAGTTCCTCCGTTACACTGACCTGGACTCAGAAGATAGGGATCTCAAATACACAATCATCCAGCCACCAATGGATACAGATGAGAATAGCCCTGTTGTTTTGGGATCCCTCGTATTAACTGAAAGCCCAGACACTGAAGTCACAACATTCACACAGGCACAAATTAACCACCATAAAATTGCTTACAAACCCCCTGACCTTGAGCTAGGAATTACCACTCATGTTTTGCAGTTTAAGTACACCGTGGAGGATATTTCTGGAAATAGTGTAGAAGGAGTTTTCACTATATTTTTGCAGCCTGTGGACAATAAGCCACCTCAGATAACAAACTCTGGATTCACTGTGTTTGAACGCGGCACACATATCATCTCAAGTGCCGAGCTAGACACCTCAGACACTGACACTGACAGCAAACAAATATCCTTCACTATTACCCAGCCTCCACTTCATGGCCAGATGCAGTTTACATTCACTGACATGACAAAAGGTGACACTTTCACTCTGGAAGATATTGGCAATGGCAGAATTTCCTACATCCACAATGGAGAGGAATCGACAGCTGATTCGGTGCAAATAGATGTCAGCGATGGCGTCCACATTGTCCCAATTACTATCAAGATTAACGTGAAGCCCATTGATGATGAGACCCCAACTATAAGTCTTCCAGCTGGCACAATTGGCTCCTATATAGATGTCTTGGAAAATGGAGCGACAGAAATCACAAGTAATGTAATTCAGGGGCGGGATGAGGACACAGATGACCTCCGTTTGACCTTCATTGTGGAGGACCCACCAGTATTTGGTGAAATCCTTGTGAATGGTGTCCCATCAGGCATGTTCACCCAAGCTGATATTATAAATGGCCTGGTGGTCTATGCACATACCAGTGGGGAGATAGGCCTGACCACCAAGGAGGACTTTTTCAATCTCACTTTAACTGACATGTCTGATGAGTGGACTGTAGGGGGAAATAAGATCACTGGTGTCAGAGTGCACGTTACTATTCTTCCTTTGGATAGCCAGGCCCCAGAAGTCTTTGTGGGGCCTCAGTTTTTTGTCGTCGAAGGAGAAAAGAATGCCATAGAAATCCGTCACATAAGCGCTGATGATGTTGACACGCCCAGCGATGACCTCCTTTGTACAATCATAGTACAGCCAACTTCGGGATATGTCGAAAATATCTCCCCGGCCCCAGGATCGGAGAAATCTAGGTCCGGAACCGCTATTAGTGCTTTCACCATCAAAGACATCAGACAGAATCACATATACTATGTTCAAAGCATTCACAAAGGGGTAGAACCAGTGGAGGACAGGTTTACATTCAGGTGCTCTGATGGTATCAATTTCTCTGAAAGGCACTTTTTCCCTATCTCCATAATCCCTTCTAATGATGAAAAGCCTGAGATTTTCATGAGAGAGTTTGTAGTGATGGAGGGCATGAACATAGTCATCGACACACCCATCCTGAACGGTGCTGATGCAGATATTCCCTCTGATGAGCTGACATTCATTATCACCAGACCCCCTAAGCATGGATTTATTCTCAATCAACTCGCTACCGGCACTGTCCCAGTCACTAACTTCACCTTGGATCAGATCAGGGAGGCCTCCAGCATTGTGTATGAGCATGATGACTCAGAGACCACAGAGGACAGCTTTGATATTGTTCTCACAGACGGAAAGTTCAGCGTAGAGAAAACAGTAATAGTTATGATTATCCCTGTGGATGATGAAACCCCAAGGATGGCTATCAATGACGGCCTTGAAATTGAGATAGGTGATGTGAAAGTAATAAATAACAATGTTCTAAAAGCTACTGATCTAGACTCTGAGGACAGCACACTAACATACATTATCCGCTACGGGCCTGGTCAGGGGTATTTGCAGAAGACAACGCCTTATGGGACGTTACAAAATATCACAGTCGGGATGAACTTCACACAGAGCGACGTGGACCAGGGTTTAATTGTGTACATCCATAACGGACAAGAAGGGATTCGTGACCTTATCAAGTTTGACGTGACAGATGGCATCAACCCTTTGATTGACAGATACTTCTATGTCACAGTGGGTGGCATTGACATGGTTTTCCCAGACGTGGTTAGTAAAGGTGTGTCCCTGAAAGAAGGTGGCAGGGTGACCCTGACCACAGACCTGCTCAGCACCAGTGACCTCAACAGCCCGGATGAACATTTGGTCTTTACAATCACCAGGGCCCCAATGAGAGGACACCTGGAGTGCACAGACACTCCCGGGATGCCCATCACGTCCTTCACACAGTTACAGCTCGCTGGCAACAAAATCTACTATATTCACACCGCAGACGATGAAGTGAAAATGGATAGCTTTGAATTTGAGGTGACAGACGGCTATAACCCAGTGTTTCGCACATTTCGTATTGCCATTACCGACGTGGATAATAAAAAACCTGTGGTAACGGTGCACGGCTTAGTTGTGACTGAGGGAGAGAACAAGCTTATCACGCCTTTTGAGTTGACAGTGGAGGACAGAGACACTGTAGACCACCTTTTAAAGTTCACAGTCACTCAGGTCCCGGTTCATGGTCGCCTGCTCTTCAACAACACCCGGCCTGTCACCTCCTTCACCAAACAGGATCTGAATGAGAACATGATCAGCTACAAGCATGACGGCACAGAGAGTGCTGAGGACAGTTTCTCCTTCACTGTCACCGACGGCACTCACACAGACTTCTATGTGTTCCCCGATACAGTATTTGAGACTCGTAAGCCCCAAGTGATGAAGATTAGTGTCTTCTCAGTGGATAATGGGGTACCACAGATTGTGGTGAACAAGGGCGCACCCACATTACGGGTTTTGGAGACCGGTCACCTCGGGTTCATGATCACCAGTAAGACCCTGAAGGCCGAGGACAGAGATAGCCAACATGATTCTGTGACCTTCAAGATTACCGTGGGTCCAGAGCATGGCTACCTGATCAACCTAGGCAAAGGAAATGCCACCATCACCACCTTCACCCAAGGTAAGAGAAAACTGCATCTCAAATGGCTTTGTAATGCCGTCACATTGTATTAGATTTTTAATGTACTGCACAGCCTTATCATGTAGAAGATCATCTTGAATTCCCAGAGGTGTTAGAGCTCACTAACTCTCAAACCCATTATGTATTTCCTCACCATACTAATTGCATTACCATTTGAAGTCTGGGAAAAAAGGTAACTTCAAAACAAAGGTTTTTGTTTTCACTCAAGAGACTGCCTATTTACAGAGATGAAGTATGCCAACGCCTCAGGCTGACCAGATTTCACAAGTACAGTGCTTTTTCAGTCCATCCCTAATGTGTTTCACTCTGGGAGAGAAGTAATGGTGATTTGTACACACCAGTATATTTTCTAAAATCCAGACAAGGCTATTATTGACATGATTATAGATGGTGCAGACATGTAAACATGTCAGAGGGAGGGTGACATGGTATTATGTGTCACAGCATCCCGCCAGTTTTGCAAACAGGATTCCAGTAGTTATATTTTCATGCAAATGGAGCAGAGGGGGGTCTCGGTAAACTCTAAATATCAGGGTAGCAAGATCAGTATACAGTCAATATCCATGTACTTCCTGCTTGTATTTACTGAGTCACTCTGTAAGCTGCATCCCTCAGGAGGCCTGTTCAATATTTTAAGAGTTCTCAGAGGGGTAAACAGACAGTAAATAAAGCCACTGTCTCCTGGGCATTTGAAATTTGTGGCTATGCATTTTTATGTGTCGGCCTCTTTGAAGGGAAATGTTTTGACATCAAATATTGAAGACAGCATGGCCTGTAAACTTCACAGTCTGTCTTTCAGATCCGGGGGTGTAAAGAACCTTTTCTAGCACCCAACTATCAAGATGGGAAGGCAGACCACTGTGATGTAGCTCTTGGAGTCCAGCAATTCTTTATACTTAGTGTCATTCTGGAGCCTAATATATATACAGAGCTTGTTACTAGGCAGTTTCTCTTCTCAGATCCCCTCGACACCGTACAATGCACAAAATCTATGAAACAGTCTTGGCTCACCTCTGAAATCAGGGCTTATGCGGCACCTGGTCTGTCAGGACTGAACTAAACAAACTTTTTTGACAAATGGGTCAAATAACCTGATGAGAATTTTAATTGACAAGATATTGATTTTTATGTAAGTATGGTTTTCTTTTTCAGCTGAAATTGATGACATGAAGATATGCTATGTTCTGAGAGATGGCGACAATGCTACAAATGACATTTTCTATTTCTCCATTGAAGACAATGGTAAGTCGCTTTGCTTAAATAATCAAATCTAATTCACTTACAGTCTGTTTAGACAATGTTATGTCATCTTTCTGATCAATAACTAATGTGAATGGCACAGTGAAGAAAGTTATTGACATAACAGAAGTGAGCCATGGTTAGGGATTGAACTGAAAATCTTGAGCCTGCCTCTTGAAATTTTGCTCTGTAACAAGCACGCTGTTCTGGCTGAAATACTCGTCATGCTGGCTAACCTCCCTATGAGGCAGAAATATTGAGTTGGTTTATCTTGTCTCGACTTGATTTTCATCAAACTCATCTTATGCTTGGAAGTTATGCATTTATGTATTTCATAACATATCTAACATAACACATTAACTATTACTATTCAAAATGTGTGTGCATGAATGGCAGGGTTTTTCAGAGCCATAACGTATTTGCACAGTTTCTCATTTAAGCATGAAAAAGGAGGAAATTGGCATGCAGTGAAAATCGAATAAGAAGTATGTAGGAAATAGCATAAGATAGGAACAGGGGAAAGAAACTTTTTTTCACTGGTACCTTTTTTGTAACCTTCTCTCTGTGTCATTTTCTGTCTATCTCCTTCTCAGCCAATAGTTTGAAAAAATAACAACACTTCGATGTCAGGGCTGCCACATTCATTAAATTTTCATGTGGGCATCCAGGGTAGTGCTCCTCATAGAGAAATCCTTGCAGTCCCAGCAATGGTTGATAAGAGAGGGGCTTATCCTCTGGCCTCACAAAGGACCCATCTACAGTATTTACTTTGCACTGTACTTGGCAGCACAGGCCTCTGACACCCCAACATTATGATCCATTATTTGTCCATGCAGGGCCCTTTTTATTTACTCAAGTAAGTAAAGCAATTAGCAAAGACTTTCACTTTTACATATATAACCAATTAGAGGCTCAGTGAATGGTTTGAAGCAATCATGCCGGTGTTGCTGATTAGTTGAGCCTGCGTGCCTGACAGTGAGTCCTTTCTGCTGTCCTTGATGGTGATGAGTGAACACAAAGGACCTCTCTGATAGAGGTCCTCTTTTTCCCACAATGCACCTCAGTGGGCCCCTAAATGCAATTTCCCATCTCTCCACCTGGGACTAATCTATGGCTATAGTGAAATAACAGACAGGTTAACAGCAAATGCCAACAGGTGAAAGGGCCGCTAATGAGAGTGTTGACTAAAATGCACGGGGCAGCTCTTTATCAGGAGGTGATGCTGAATGCCAATACTTAATCAGAGCTGCTGGTGGCTGTCAAGCCCATTCAGAGTCCTTTTATTGTTGAGTCAAGTTCAGTCAATCCTCTTATTATTGGCTCAATTTGTCATGGATCTCTATGGGCTTCTCTCTCTCTCTCTCTCTCTCTCTCCCCCCTTCTCTCTCTTGCTCTCTCTAGCATAGACTCACAAAAATTGAAGATGCTCTTATATCCTTCACTGGTAGTTTATCTTCCAGAATTGACAATTAGATTAGCTTGTTTCATCACTCCCAACAATTTTTCATGTCAATTTTAGGCTTGATAATTAGATAACAACATGTCTCTAATTCCCTTCTCAATCCTGGTTATATACTCATTAATCAAAACAAACAAATTAATATATAAATATGGAACGGTCAGACATGCATCTTGCACGTCTGAGGTTATCAAACCTGCTTGTGAGGCACTGAAATCTTTTTGGAAGTATCAAAGTATGAAATGTCACTTGTGTTGCGTAATGGTACCTAAATGACTGAACAAATTGATGGGGAGCTTTGCCAGCCATAAGGGAATGCCCTGCACATACTGCACTGCAGCTTGTGAGCCAGTCATTGAGTATTTCTTTTTTCTCTCTCTCTCTTTTTTTTTTTTTTTAAGATTTGAGCTGTGCTGGTGGCTGCCCTAAATCCCCAGACAGAGCCTCCAGTTCTTTGAACAGTGGTGTTGGGGAGGAGCTGAATGGTGTACACTGGCACACAGCTGCACTCTGTCATGTTCAGCAGTGATAAAAAACATTTTCCTCCTCAATTCAAGTTTATTGGGATATTTACCAGATGCACTTGCACTTTTTCCACAGTGAAAAGTTACTTATCATGTCATGGCTGCACAGTTTGATTCCTAGACTGTCTTCTAATGGCCTCAATGAACTATGAATGTGTGCATTGTGTTGAGTATACATGTGTATTTACTGTGTGTGTTTGTGTGTGTGCATCTTCTTGGCTTTCTGTTGTAGACATCAATAGACGGGCTTTCAGGCTGTAGCCAGAGCTGGAAGACCAAACTCTCTGCCGTCACTGTGGCCTCAGTGGCCTCTGCTTCAAGTTGTTGAGAGCACTGTACTGGGCCTGGTGCCCTGTATGGCTGATTGTTATAGGATTGATGCTGGTTCCACTGCCACTCAAAAATAAAGCAACTCACAGCCTGCTCTCATTACGGGGCACCGCAGCACTAATTTACTCTTTGTGCATTTTTCTCACAAGTGTGGGGGAATGCATGGAAAATGCCAAGCCGGTCATTATGCTCCATCAAAATACTTACAGCAGGTTGGCTTCGTACCACAAGCTTGTTCACGCCGTTGAAGCTGAGATCTTAGTTCCTGTGTTAGATGGATGGACTTGTAGATGGCACAATGTTGGCAGACGCAAAGTGAGCTGCCATGGGCCTAATTCTTCCTGCTGCTTGACGTGTTTTGATTTTAAATGTAAATTGCTGGCACAGTTGGATGTGAAAAGATAGTGTAATAATGACCTTTGATTTAAGTGGGCAGCACACTGATGTTTTTTCTTTTCTTTTTTTTCTCTTGAAAAAGAGAAAAAAAGGAGCTGCTAAGGAGAATTTGAAACCCATGGTAAACTGTTTTGTTCAGCTTGATAAATTATGCTTATGTACTTTAGACTTGAAGAGAAGTTTCTGTTTCACTCAATTAAGTTGGCTACATAAAGAGACCAGATGGGCTTTTCACCACAAATAACAACATAGCAATTAGGCTGTATCCCAAAATGCTTATCATTTTTAATTGGTGTGTGTCACAATGAATGAAGGTTCCTCACTGTGTGTGACTAATGTACTGCTACTCTTAACCCACTCGTGGTGGGACAAACTTCAGTTACAAATACTCTAGATTCTGTGCAGTTTCTGTGCTTGATGTGTCAACGGGACAGTAAAAAGAAGGCAACTGGTTGTTGAAGCTCCCCTCTGAGTGAATTTCTCCTCTTATTTAATAAAATTGTCACTGTGGGCTTTTGAAGCTGCATTTGAGGTGGTTCATTTTTGCCAAAAGGAGATGACAGGGGTTATATTTGTGTGTCTCACTATTTGTCAAGCTTGTCAAGGTTTTGAATGAATAATCACTGAAGGCTGAAATTACACACATTAGTTTGTGGCTGTCTGTTTACTGTTGGAGAGAGAAGCATCACACCTGGACTGGGAAGTCATAAATAGAGACCTGAATCAAGAAGCTCTTTTATTACTTAGAAAGAAAGTGCTTCCTTAGAATAAGATTAATGGTGGTGTGTGTTTTGTTTTCATGTGTACTGCAAAAAAAAAAAAAAAAAAAATCCCCATTTTAAAAAGTCATCTGCCAGTGGGATGAGATAATCTCCCTTTTTTTTCCAATGTTGATCAGCTTGTCTCAAGACTTCTCTTGAATCAAGTGTCATTTTCTTGATACTTGTGGGCTGATCTGTCATATTCTGTCTTGTTTCAACACAAAAACATTCCTGAAACAAGTGAAACTTCATCGGAAACAAGAGGAATTGTAAAATCTGACAGGAAAATGTTTTCACTTGTTTTAAGAAAAACAAGATTTTAAGGCTGAATATGAGACTAAATTACTTGTTAAGACGGATAGCTTTTTGCAGTGTGGTGGTGGGGATGTGGAGAAGGAGAAGGAGGGTGCTCCTGTCATTTTTAGTCATTTAATTGTGTTTCGGTGGACTCCAGCCCTCGCCCTGTCTCCTCAGGTCTCAGGTGCATTCAGGTGAGCTTACCTGTGCACACACAAGCCCCGGCCTTTCCAGTCAGTTGTTTGTGGAGCTGAATCCCTGTCTGCCTCCAGCACATAATCCAGCCAGTCAGTCAGCATCGGGGATGTTCCTACTGACAGACACACCGCTGTTGCCTTTGTTTTTCATTCCAGGTAGATTTCCCCTCCTCCTCCCGACCCACCTTCTGCTGAAGAGCCAAGCAGGAAGGAAAAGATTATTGATTTCTCAGTTCATAAAAATTTGCTACTTTTGAAGTTCAAACTCACGCAGTTCCTCCCTGTTCCCATTTGGAAAGTGAGTCTTGTTTAAAGTGTGAAAGCGTGAGATTCAATAATTCAGATTTGTAGTGGAATGGATCCACAGAGCAAATTCCTGAATGGAACATTTTTTCTTTACATGGCAGCACCTGAAACGGAGAGGAATGTTTTTTCCCCTCTCCTGTCTCCAATGCAAGGCTACAGCACCAAACTCTGTAGGAGTTATGTTTGTTATTTCTGCCTCATGAAACGAGATAAATACAAGGTCACCGTGAGTGCCAAGTGGCGACCTTATGAATTCTCCGAACCATCTGAGGTTGAAGTAACATCTGCAATGTGGAACATCTACATCTTCCATGTGATCATTGTGTAATCACTTGTGACACTGAATGCATACTTGAATCCATCTGCCTCTTCTCCCATCCTCTCTAATCCCAGGTTAGAGAGGATTATCTTTCTCCCTATAGCGTGCCAGAGCACAGCAAAAGTAAGAGAGAGCATGCACCCACACGCAATTGTGAGGTTAGAGTAGTCTTTGTGTGTAGTATAATACCTACATCACAGCACAGTGATGACTCTGCAGTTTTCCCAGTGTGTTTCTATCCCATTATTAATGAAATTGTCACCCCTGCTTTCCTTGGGAGGTATAACATTCCTCTGTCCTTGGAAACTATGGCAAAAGTATGGTATGTATCCTGTGCATATGGTGTGCAATAGACCATACTGCAAGGCTTTGGGAAATTACAAAGCCCATCTTGTTGTCCTTTTTTAAAGAGATTTTAGGGTGTTAAGATTTCCTCACAGCCCATCTGCACTGCAGATAATAAACTATTGGGTAGTCATTTTATTGTTTTGGAAAAAAAAAAGTGTTGTGATAAAACATCTGGGTGCTGATTACAGAGCTATTCCTGGGTAACAGCTGCTTCACTTTGGGGATGAAAACTGAATTACAGAGAGGATTTAGGCTAATCGTTTTAGATGGAGTATGATTTGCCTGACGCTCTGGTTCCACATGTCCTTAGCTACTAACTTTGAGTTATAGTTCTCTCAGCAGTCTGCAGTGCGGTGGTTGGCTTTGTTTAACTGGTACCAGTGTTCTCCATTCAACGCAACATAACTCAGTGTTTTTGCAAGGCTTGTGCGTCTGTGTATGGGGGCCGGTGCTGTTTCTTTTCACAGACTGATATTTCACATTGGTAGCAAGCTTTTAACAAACAACTGATCTTATTTAAACTTATAAGCCATTCTTTGTTAGTTCATATGTATCACTTCTTAGATTTTGTTTCATAGTGGAGGTTGTAAGAGTGAAATGTCTTACAACCTTCTCGTTTTGTTCTGATCAATAGATGACTTTGTTTGTTATAGCTCTTCCTCTCCGCTGTGCTTTTTATTTAAGGACGGGTGCGACCTCTTTAAGTTGCCAGAGTGGAGATTATCCTTCCATTGATTTCTCATTTCTTTGCAAACAAGCAACCATGTTTTGCAGTTAAAAACACATCCTCTTCCTTCCCCCATATGTCTTTTGAGGTAGGGACAGAGAGAGAGAGAGCTGTAAAATATGAATTTGTTGACAACAATTGATATTTAGCAGAACAATAGCAGTGTTTTGTAGAATTTAGATGGCGTGGGACTGGATGTCACTTGCTGGAAGCTTCAAGGATCCTGTTGCTCTGAGTGTGCCCTCATTTTCCCTCTTGAAAATTAAAAGGGAAACCTTGCCTGATCCTTCCTTCTGTCTCTCTTAATGTGCTGCCAGAATAAGTGCATGAGGCCAAGGTTAACACAGGAAAGGCAAATTCCCAAGTGCATGGAAACCCCAGGCCCAGGCTTGTTCGTGGGATGAAGATATGTCGTCATCCCTGCCTTAAGATGTCGCTCTAGCAGAACAGAGGTTGTTCAAGCGCTGATAACCTGGCAAGCACACCGACACATGCATTCCCTTGACTCAGATAAAACCACAAAGGGGTTTGTTCAAAGTACCTTTTTTCTTTTCTCTGTGGAAGAAAAGCTTATTTCTTTTGTTGCTGAGAAGATCTCAAAAGTCAACCTCACAGGCACGACTGATGTTTCTGTGATACATTTTCAGGATAGTCAGGGCTGACACCTGCTGTGGAAAACCTAAAATATAAGAAATGTATAAGTTAGCTTTCTAGTAATGGCAGTAACAGAAAAAATAGGATGTGCATTAGGCTTGGGTGATATCCAAAATCTAAAAATCTAATGGGAAACTGAACTGTACAGGGAAATGAAAGTGTTTCAGAATCGTCTCACAAAATGTAACAGAAATAATCATGTGGAAGGTATTTGGGGAAAAAATCTCTTACAGGACGATTCCCTTCAGCTGCTCAATTCCCGGAAACCTGTATTTGGTTTTTGGCCCTAAATTATGAAATCATTTCATGATAATATCTTGGAAAATGATTTCTGAAATGAGCGAGAGAGGAGAGAGTCTGTAGTGGTAGCTATACTTGGACATATCTCTCCTCATAGTAGCAAAGCTTTTTCTCAATTTTGCTAAATCACTCTGGATAATGTGTTTTTGGCCCCTGAATCCCAGCAGTGGGCCAGCACCGCACCTCTCAGCCCTGCGCCGTGACAAGCTTCTGACAGGTACAGCATCCCTGCTGGCCCCTGCTGAGCCTGGATTTTGGGATTTGAGCCTGTTGGGTTCAGGTAGTCCTCCTTTGTACACACACACACACACACACACACATGCAGAAACACATACGTGCACGCAGGAACACGCACACACACAGAACATCCACCTACCTCTCTGTCTCGGGGCCCGCTGCCTGACCCTATTCTCACTGATGAAGCTGGCACAGCTGAAATGGTGCATCAAGATGCCAGACATCAACTGCACTTTAATTGATAACTACTTTGTCTTTGATTCCAAGCTGTTGTCTTTTTTGATTAGCGTGCTATGATGTCGGCCAGGAAAAATACCAGCTCCCTTCATCATGATATCCTCAGCATTATACGATGCCAAGGAAATGCATACGAGGAAACTAAAGATGTTTCTCAGTTTGAAGCGAACTCTCTTGAGGAGGTTTTCATTTCATGCACTCCCTGTAAACGTGGTAGGAGTGTGTCTTGAGATTATCGCGGCTCTCATCTCATAAAAGGTGCTGATGAAATCCTTTGGGGATTCAATATGTGGATCCAGCCTCCCCTCACCACCACAACCACCTGCTTCCTCCCTAAGTGGGGGCTGATAAGCAGGATATGAGGAGTCATCTAGTCGAGAAATGGAAGGGAAGAGCAGTCAGAAGGGGGATGAAAGGTAGAAGTGCTCTGTTGGTCCCAGGATCGGTGGGGGCAAGGCTTCAATCTGCTTCCTGTCGCCTGGAGCGATGGCATTAATGTGCTGACGTGCACGTTCACTCTCTAAACCCAGCCTGTGTTGACAAGTTCTGAGGGCTCAAATGTAGTAGGTAGGCCCCGCGGATATGCAGCATAATCTACATATGAGTGGGAATTGTTGTGATATTTGTCATTGGCTTAGCTTTAAATAATAAGTATGATGTTGGCTCATGCTGCATGTGGAGTGTTTAGCCTAACTCACGGCATCTCAGTAAACTCTAAGAATATATGACAACGTAAATGAACATGGTTATTTAAAGCAGAGAACATTTCTGCCTTTCACTTCATGTTCTCTTCTAGCATGTACAGTGTATCTCTCAAAAGTCAGCTTTTAACAAGTAGCTAAAAAAAGAAGGTTTCTAGTTGCAGTCCTTGAGAGAGCTATCATCAAGTGACTTGTAATGCAAGTGAAAGCCAGTTGTATTTTGCTGTAAAAGGAAGGCAGCGCCCTGTAAATCAGTCAGAGTCATCTGGTCTCCTTTTACAGAGCTGTAGGCAGCGCATATTTGACAAAAAGAGTGTGAGCCTTTTATCTGTTCCTGTTTTAAACTGTGCAGTATAGTTGATTTTTCAATTATTGCATTCCAAGTATTTTCACTACAAGGTGCAGGCCTGCAAAAATAGTACCATAGGAATATCGTGCGAGTTCTTAAAATTATTTGTTTCACATTTTTGCCCTCCACACTCCTTAGAGATCATCCCTTCCCCCGTAAAATATCCCAAGGAATGTCCTGCTGCCTGAAATTAACAGGACCATGTCTGGGCTTATCTTCGTTTTCCAGGACATGTGCTGCAAGTGAAAAGTTACATATTAGCAAGAAAAT
>OMKZ01006492.1:2268-15916 GCA_900302535.1 Neoniphon sammara | reverse complement strand
GAGACAGACCACAAGGTGCAGGTCTAGACAACAGCGCAATCTGATACAACCGTTACATTTAGTGTCTCAAATCCCTAAGTAATTGGCTGAAGCCATTCCAATTACCACAAAATTGCTCTGTAATACTCTTAGGGTAAGTGTTGGTCAGTGAGTCATCTGCTAGGTCAGAAACTATTTCCCTGCACACTGAGTTTCTTTTCAGGGCACATTTGAAGAGCTGTTGGGGCCTGCTGGACCCTTTGGAATAGCTGACTTACTGATTTAATTTGCACTCAACTTATCTTCTAAAAGTATCTGCTTTTTAAAGGGCATGGAATGTGCTTGAGTGCTTTGATTTAAAATGTCACAGATAGAGCTGCGGACAACAGCGCAGCTCCTGCAGATTGTCTCTCATGTTTATGCTTTATGACATTTGTCCTTTGATTTGCAGACATGACAGGTTTCATTGTGTTTGAAATATGGCACATCGGGTCAAATTACTTTGTTCCATTGCTCAAGGCTGCGGATTTTGTGCCTCTTACACCAAGTCTTGTATGTTTGTGTGTTGATGATTTCAGAATGGTGGCCCTGCCATTACGCAGCTGTGTGAAGCTCATGGTGAAAGGTTTTTGTTTAGACTTTGTCATAGAAATATTTATTCGGTTCTTTATTCATTTTTGAAGCTGTAGTTTCATATTGTTTAATGATTCAAATGTCCAGCTGTCCCTTCAGCTTCAACTTGTGCCTGACATATGTTGTCAGGATTTTCAGGACTACCTCATTAAAGAAACTTGCAGTTTTTTGTGACTGATGCTCCAGCAACTCTGGGACTGAATATTTGGCCTCTTTGGAAATCTGTTTTTGCCACTTGTTGCTTTGGAAACTGCCATCTGAAAGTGGTGATTGTCTGACATTTTTTTTTTTTTTTTGTAGCTGACACTGACTTTGCTAATTGGAATTCAACTTAAAGGTGCAGTACGACCAGCAGAGTTTGTTGAGTCTGGTGACTTCCTTGAGTCCCATAGTATTTAACTTCAATTTCGCAGAGACTCAGGATACATGCAGTGGATTGCTACAGCCTATATGTTACGTAAGACTGATGTCTAATCTCAATGCTAGGCCTAGTCTGTCTTACCAGTGTATTTGTACACAGTAACCACCATGCCGCACTGTTGAAACTGACAATGTAATAACGGACACATCATGTACTAACTCGCCAAACTGTAATAAAATGTCATTCTAAATGGGTTGAAAATGTAATAAGTTGCTGGATAATGCATTAGCATCACATTATAATATAATAATATGTAACTGATGAAGGTAATTATTTTATTGTTAAATATTGTGATAACGCACATTCTTATATTCCTATGAGTTATCACACTATTTGTTAGTCTTTGTTACATAATCAGTTAAAATATGTTAAATCCAAGCAATGTAATAATAATAATAATAATAATAATAATAATAATAATAATAATAATAATAATAATAATAATAATAATAATACATTACCTTGGAGTTTGTAATATAACAGGTTATAACAAGTTTTATCACAATGTCAATTCACTTAGACGATTTTATTATTTTGTGACAAATTATTACATAATCTGTCATTAGTAGATTATCAACCACTACTAGTACATTGCTACACATAACAGTAAAAAACATCTGACTGTTCAAATGGCCTAATCAATAGACATGTGGTGTCCCGGCATCTCTATCAGCAAATATGAAACCAGCAAAAAATGGTTGTAAAAGGTGCTGGCAATCGATTGTTCAAATGATAATGCTAATCATGAGTGGAAATGGTTTTGCCTTGCTCACTAATTGCCCAGCTATTTTAACAAGACAGCATGTACTTCCTCATGATGCACTTCATCACACAGCATAATCCCACATCTTTTAGTCAATTAAAATGGTCATTGTTATAATGACACATAAGATGAAAAGGAGATCAGCAGATATTAAAAGTAAATTGCTACACAACAACTGAATGATAGAAAGTGTAATCAGGATTTCACAGGGTTTATTCTTGCTGTAGCCAGTGTATCCTGTCAAAGAATGCTTGGGCAAGGCTAAAGATACACTTGTAATTCTGACATGTTTGATATTGCCTTGAGAATGGTTATTCTTTCAAATTCCTTTTATTATTCACCTCATATCCACACATCTGCCCCAGCATCTCTCTCAGCGTACTGACTCAGCCTCGCTCTCATTATGCTGAATTTGTCAACAAAGGAGAAAAAAGTCAAAAAGGTACATTCAATTTTGTATTGTAGCACGGTTTGGATAATTTGTGTTACTGAATATGTACTATTATCTGCAACTGCAAGATAATAGATAAAAGGCCTGTTTGCTGAGTCTAATTTATAGTCTGATATCACATAGATATTCAGCATATAGTCCAACAGAGAATGAAAAAAGAATTAGAAACAAGGGAATCGACTGGTAGAGAGAGTAGCTACCTCTCTAGGCATGTGAGCATATTTTATGATTCAGTGTCACTGCCAGAAAATAAACATCAGATGGGTGAGAGCTAAAGCGTCTCTAATACAAATGTCACCAGAGCGTGTAGCATGTCACCCTGCCGAGTGCAGCAATTTTCCTGCTGAGCCCTTCTTCTTTTTTTTTTTTTCTGAAGATTTTCAAACACCAAGAGGCAAGCTCCTGAAACTTGAGGACTCAAAAATAAATACAGAGTCAAGATTTTTTTTCCCGTGTAGGATGTTTCCTACACTGTATTGATTGATCTTGAGCAGGAAATCCATATCAAACATCTTGATCATATCATCGTCCAGAGTCAAACAGAGTCAAATCTATTTCAAGGGAGTTGCTCATGTTCTTCAACGCTGGCGTAATTAGTCTTGAGTCACACAACAGCTCAAATGTATTATCAAAATGTCAGGCTAGATGTTGGTGAAAGATGAATATCTACGTTGAAATGAACAATCAGGGACAATTTACTTTTGTTTTCTTTGCAAAGGAATTGCAGATATCTCCTTTATATTTTTACTCATAATGTTTAGCCTTGAAGTCTGATAAGATAGAAGGGAGTTTAGCTAAATCCACACACTGTAAAACACTATTCAACTTTGCTAACCTAAAAGCAAGACGTTCCTGGTGAAGAGGAAGGAAGGAGGCTAGTAAAGCTATGGGATGAGCACACAAATCAAAAAGATTGTGACTCAAAACTAGCAAAAACCTCCACTCCCTCTCTAATAGCTAGCTAATATTAGCACCTGTTTGCAGATGCCTTACACAACAGCAGACAATCTGAGTCATCACAGATACATTTAGACGAAATCCGGCCACGTATGACAGTACTTTAGCTAGCAGATATATACTTCACTAAATGCTGTGTTTGGTGACATTACCTGACAGGATAACATACGAATCATATCACAAAAATACAGCCAGCTGCTACTGCTCCATTCAATAAACAGTTGGCTAATGGTCAATGCTTTAGTCATCTGGTCATGTCTGTCACTGCCAGGAAAAAACAGATAGACACTTGCACACAAAGCAAATGGAATGGATTTAGAAGCTGCCAGATCGGGCTCTGAAATTGGCGTTGACATGCAGGCAATATGAAAATATGATTTATGAAGTGTGTGAGCGGAGTTTAGGTTTTTGAAATATGGGTGGGGTGTATCTATAATAGTTCCCGTGCGCATGGCCTGGCTGTATTGCAGTTACATTTCTGCAAAAAAGCTTGTAGGCAAAGATCTGACGACAGCCTCAAGCTAATGGGAGAGAAATGATTTAATACATGGAGATGCTTGATTACACACAATTATATATAATATACATACAGTTTTGAGTTCACACTGTGCTCTCAGGGCAAACAGGCATGATTTCAGAGCGCTCGGGGTTTGTTTTGTCAGTGTCTGAGAGGCTCAAAAGAAAAATCACAGAATTCATGTAAATGTTTGTGTCCTGTTTTACACCCAAAGAAAAGCACCGTGTCTTTGCACCAAAGCCGACTTTGGTGAAGTCTTTCCATCTTGAAGTATACATATTATAAATTCATGAAATAATCGCTGATGTAGACATTTCAAGACAGCTTTGCAATTTGAATTTAAGGTAAAATGTTTGCATTGCAGCTGCTTAAATGGAACTTTGCAAACATCCTTAGAAGTAGTCTTACTCTTTCAAATCCTGTGCCTTTTTCCATTGCACACAGAAAGCATTTTCATTCCATTATTCCAAGAATGGAGACAATTCACAACACTAAACCCTCAGATATTTTCTCCCTTCTTTTCACGTGTGCGGACTACCATGCTTATCTTTAACATGCAGGTTTGCATGGTTCTACTTGAAGGCCCCTTTCCACCAGCCATAAACAAAGAATCTTGGGTCATTTACCACTTCTTTAGGAATTACAAATTCGGCTTTTCAGAGAGCATTTTCCACCAAGGCAAAACCCCCTTCTATATGTGAGGATTTGCAAGTAACAACTGTGTAATGCAGCTGAAACATGTCGTTCTAAATGAAACCAATGGAGGCTGGCCCTGAGAACAGACTCAGGAAACAGCAGGCTTTATTAGTATGGAGCTCATGAGTCTGTGGGACCGGGATGAGGTTTTATATTCCATGGCCTTACACTGCTGCTTTCAGCAAACAGTCCACCATTATTCGGTCTGACAAGAGAGCAAACACTGTGCATTGAGAGGTCAAGGAAAAGCACGTCCCTCTCTCTTTGTCAAGTCTCTTTATCCTCCATTCGTGTGTTGCTTTGTTTTCTCCCCCATTTTCACACTTCCCCTTGTTACTCCTTGTTATATCCCTGCCTCTGTTCTTTTCTATGCAGTCGTCCAAGTCACCAGCACTATAGGAGAGTTGAGGTGTCTTTAACACTTGTGTTTGTCGAGAAATGCAATGCTTTTTCCCTCTGGGAAGGAGACAGCTTTTTTGGTCAAAGGGCCTAATGGATGCATTAAGCTCAATTCTACATTTTGGATGTTAACAAAGTTTCTGACATGACTTGAAAAAATAGTTTTTTTTTCCAAGCAAACACTATCCAAAGGAGCATATCATGTTTTTTAACATAGTATCTGTGTAAACTTGCAGTGTGTTTGTATCTAATGTGTTAATGTTTTTTCACAAATGCACTATCTAGCTCTCCCCTGTCAGTGGTCCTTTATGCCAGCCTGCTGCATTTCAGGGGATCACAGAAGATGTGTCAATGTTATCTCAGTAACGGTGGCCTTGTGGCTAGCAGAGTGGCCATACATAATTGACTGGCAATGAGCGAGAAACCCTCAATATTTAATCTGCATTGACCTTTACATGTGAATGCTAAAGAAAACCCTGCAGCTAAAGCAGGCTTTTGATGTTGTTTCCTCTGCTACTGAGAGTTGAGGCTTTTATTCTGTAAACCTTGTAGCAGACTATTAATTAAGACACTCAATAAGCTGCATCCTCTTTGACAGACAGGTATGCCATTCAAGGGCAATCAAGAAACGCCGTCTCTGACCTCACCGACACAATCGAAACCAGAAAAGCCTTCAGCTACAACTTTTATGCCTCTGCTAGATTGGGTCCTAAAGACAAGGTTGGCTAATTGATTTATTTACTTGCTTGTGCTGCAGCATTCAACTTTTCATCTTTTCATTTTTCAGGTATATTAGTCTTCATCCTGCTGGTTTCATAAAGAACAAAGAAACGGTCTCTTAGCATTTAAATGTTGGCAGAACTATAGATCTTTCAGATACACTGTATGATTTAATAGTCAGCTGAGGATTTGTTCTTAATCTTTCCAAATGAGACTGAGGGTGGTTTCCCCTCCTTATCTTAAAGGATTGCAGCTTAACCAAAGGGAAGAAAATACGTTTGAATAACTTGTGCCCACCCAAGTCTGAACAGTCTATTTTCCAGCCCTAACGATGTAGCCTCGACCAGGGATAAGTCCTGACCTTGGGTGTTTGGCAGGACACCCTGTGCCCCCGGTTGGAACCAGCAACTCATGACAGAGCCTATCTTCTGCAGTGTTGTGCATCCAGAGCGGGTTGTTCACTAATCCTAAAGGTGTTCTGAAAGATTCTGCTTGAACTAATATTCCCAGGCAAGGCTAATAGGATTATACTTAAAAACCCAGGATTTTTTTGCGTGTACATTATGCCAGTAATTTCCAGACACAGTGAAATATTGACCTCTTGCAAAGTATCCAAAGAGAGCTATATTGAGCTGTTTTCTGTTTGCTGTTCGGGATTTGTTTCACAGCTACACTTTGATGCATGTCTTTCTTTCTTTTTTCTTCTCTAAATTCATTTTAAAACTTCCTCAAGGACAAGATGCTCAAAGACTTTTAAAAATAGAATTTCAGCAGCCAAAGTGTTCCCCTGTGCTTTGTGTGTAGAGGGTTTTAGCTAGTGGATGAGAAATGGCGTCATCTGTGGCAGTGTGTGAGGGCGCTGGAGCATGAGGCAGACTCCCAGGACAGGACTGACCTTTCCCTACTATCACACTGTATTTCCTCCGCCGCTCCTGTCTCCGGGGCCACAAATAAAGGAGCCCCATCTGAAATAAGAGCTCCGGGAATTCCTCACTGCCTTCCCACACAAGCGCGGGGCTCCCACTTTGTGACCCCGGAGGAAAGTCACGGAGCGGTTTCCACAACAACCTTAAAGTACAGTTTGGAATCAGAGAGAGAAAGAGCGGGGACGGGAAGCATGCTGTCGGCCGTGTTTAAGAGGTTGTTTACTGTCAGTCATGCTATGCAAAGAGGACAGACATAACGTCGAGGTGTTATTTCTGATTTACAGAGTGGAGATCTTATCATAAAGTGAAGTACTGCACCTTGAATGGCTTTCTGTGGGTGTTGGTTAATGGCACACGATACTGAAAAAAATACCCTTGCTCTTTTGCACCTTTCAGTTTTTCTCTGCACATCGACCGTCAATATAATGTGTTGTCCTCTGTCTGAGGAGTGGTGGTAGTAGTTTGTCATTTCTAGTATCAGCAGAAGGCTTCATAAGGCTGAACAGAAGGAGAAGAATCTCATCCCCCATAACTTTTACATCTGTAATGAGGTGAAAGATGAAAACACTTGTGCAAAGATAAAATAACTCTTATCCCTTTTACATGGAGCTAAAATCCCACTGACATCCAGGGCTAGAGGCCACTACAGACAGCAAGTGGAGCTGTTGTGGAGTGACTGACTTTCATCTCATTTCAGATATCCCACAACCTACAGTGGACAGTGCTGGTGGCTTGTGGAAGTTTTTATTTTTTAAATTTTTAATTTTTTTGGTCCACCTGGGGTCTGTTTCGGTCGTGCACGGCCTAAAGACACATAAAAACATGACAAAGCACCAGAAAATACACCATGCATTGCATTTTATCAAAACTGTAGGTCATACAGCCTTTTAATTAAGGTTATGCTATTAAACTTGTGACTTCTGTCCATTGTGTTAACTTATAATGAAATTAATAGGAGCAATTTACTTAATTAATTACTTAATTATGAAAATAAATAATGTCAGTACCTTAAAAGAAATGTAAAACAAATAGCCTAACATTAAATAAATGCTGTCTACAGTATAGCCTTGGGCATCAAAACATAGCCCAACCAGTGACATTTCCAGGGAAAAGTCAGTCCACTGAAGACCATTAAAATGCTGCTGCTGGTATGAATATAGAACGGTGGAAATCTGCAGCACAAGAGCAGCCATTAATGTTCCACTGCCTGTGAGTTTGTGCCTTAGGCCTCAGTGTAAATGGGTTAACCAGCAATTTAGTCCTGTTTTGTGAACCCTGCAATGGTCCAGGGTAATTAACAGCTTTGTCTCCCATTGGTAAAGGTGTTAACGGGTCGTCCCCTGATTTATGACCCACGTAGGTGCGATGATACAGGACATGATCTGTATTTTAGGTAGGCAATCCTAACCTCGATGTAACTTTAACCAGTGCAATATGATAAATAGCCAATAAATCACCATCTTTTGGATTGAACTCTGACTTCTGTAGTTATAATGAGAGACTGCCAGGGCGTAACATTGAAGAAAATGCCGCGTTTCAGTGTGCTTGGTATAAAAGCGGTATTAGAGGCTTCAAAATATCAATGGGATGTAAATTCAGCACGACCAGCAGAGGAAAATAATTGTATTCCCAAAAGAATGAGCAGGGCAGTCATCTTTATGAGCAGAGGTGTAATAAGTAAAGACCTTGGCTTGCCATGCCTTTTAAACAGTTTTAAAGGCTTTTCTGGCTTGGAACATGTTTATTCATGATATGGAAAACCATTAAAGCTGACCACAGTCCCTTTGGTCATTGAGAATTTAAGGCAAGAAAGAAAAGCCGGCTGTTGTATTCCAAATTTGGAAAAAAGGCACTGAGGGTTAAATCACCTCTATAATGGTGGTTCAGACGTTAAGCTCAAAGAACTTTTCCTGCTGAGAGTAAAGCCTTGCTTGCTTTAAGCCTTGCACAGCTCTCTGACCCAACACTTTTGTTCAGAGGAGCCTTTGGCCTTCTTTTCAGGCTCGTCAGATGTCCCTTTAGACTGACCACTGTGTCCGAGTGGCCACAAAGGCGACAGCAGTCAAAGTGGACCCGGCAGAGCGGCCAAATTTATGGCTGTCCACTTCCCTGGAAGGCTGTGCTGGTAGAAAAGAGTTTGGGGTCTGTGAAATCATAACAGTTCTAAATCTTTCAACACACAGCCAATTCCCCCACTCATTACTGCTGATACAAGGCTCAGGGTGATTAGACCATATCGCTCTTTCTCTGCTCTGCCATGTGCTCTCTCTCCTTCAACAGGATTATCATATCCTTTTTCCCTTAATTGGAGAGGTGAAACATATGCTGGTCTGGTATGCTGTAGCACCAAAAGAATACTCACGAGTTAATGTAAGTGGTAATGATGGTATATGTGTATTTTCCCCTTGCAAAAAACCTGATCATGCATCAGGGTTTTCCTCGAAACAATGTTCACTAATGCTTTTTTATCTCACCTAAATGTTAAGTCAGCCTGCAGTTTTGCCTCGGACATCTTCTCCAGTAAGGGGCGCAAAGCTAAATGTGAATGTCACAGCAGAGCTCCAACCACCACTGCAGAGTCAGAGTGAAAAAACAAAGATACTCTTTACACAATTTCTGATGACTTTCTACTCTTTACTTAAATGAATAATCACTGTTTGGTAAAGAATAATGGGCACTGACAAATTATTTATTTATGTGCTTGAGCAGACCTAAATAAGATGCTGTAATGTGCTCCATAAAACACTATGGCTCCCAGTGCAGGTGCATAAAAGTCCCTCTCCAGCATTTTGTTATCCAAATTAGTAAATATTTGTATGCATGTAAATAACTATGAGAGAAAATTAGCTGCTCTTTCACACTTTACGTGCTCTGCATTGATACAGTATTTCCATTTAATCATGGGCGGCTGTAGGCTCTTGCATTATAAAGGCAAATTCAAAGTTTTTGCATTGATTGGTTATTTAGACAGTTGGTTTAGCTTAGTGTTACTTCAAAGATACATCTTGTCTGTGGATTTCCAAGAAGAATAATATCAAGCTGGAATGGCACACATTGTTAAGTGTTCAAGTAAATTTGTCAAATTATTGGCAGTTTGAGCCAGATAACTTGATGGCTGCTAACTAGATGAAGGTGATACGATCTAAACTCAAGCAACACTCTACACTCACACACACACACACACACGCACACATGCACGCACGCACACACACACACATTTGCACAAGCATATACAGTATGCACAGTCCTACCTCTGTTAAAATTCCACTGTTGCCTTTAAAGAGGTATGTTAATGAGTATGATGGAGAGAGGTCATCCTCCTCCAGTGCTCAGATATCATTCCTTTTCTTAAGAAATCCAGAGATGCTGAATGCCTGCAGATAATGAGGATCCTGCAGCTGTGTCTTCCAGAGTGGTCTGTTTTCGTATTTCATCATATCTGAAAGGAATGTTTGCACGTTTTACACAAACGAATAAATGAACATCACTCTATTTTGCTGGACTCATGTCCATATCATATGATGCATGCTTGAGCTTTTACTGCTGGAGTATCATAATATTATCTGAATGGATTACTGTCGGATTACAGATAGTGGAAACTGTTGGAACACAAAGCCATTTGCAGCAGCCTACTGTATGATCATTATGTATTTTTAGATGTATTGTCGCTATTGAACCGAGTTCAGAGGGCTGATACATCTGGTCCCAATTTATCCAGCCTAATCAGCATGGTGCTCGCTCTCTGGGCAAAGGGCCGCCTGTCTGTCTGCCTGGCTGAATGAACAGATGAGGTTCCATGGGGCATCCTGGCCCCACAATCCTTGAGGGTGACCAAATAAGGGCTGTCTGCAACATGTATGCAGGGAGGAGACAGGGGCACTATGTTGGCACAGCCCAGCCGCTCACATTCTTTGGTCTCTTTCAAAAGGCTTCTGTCCCTCATCACACGTCCCGCTATGTTAGCCGACAGAGCGTGTGTTTAACTGTACAGTGACAAGGCTTTTTGCCCAATTGCACACCTACACGCACTGCACAAGGCTTTGTCACGGTTAAGTGGCTGAAATGATGGAGCACTCACTTACCCTCTTCATTTTAACATTTACATTTTACATTTTTAGGCATTTAACTGACACATTAATCCAGAGTGACTTTCAGCGAGCGCAGCAGTAGAATAAAAAAAACTCCCAATTCTTGGATTAGAAATATTACAAGCTACTATCAGAAAGGAGTGCATGCAAGGAGTAAATTTATTCAGTAGATGAAATAAGATGACAGGCTATTTATAGGGTTTTTCATTCTATTACCATATGATGTTGATGAGAATAACTGAGCATATGGGTATTATGGAGAAAAAATATTCAAATATAAGCTGACGTTCATAATGAGCAGCATACGTGATGCAATTTAGTGCGTATGCAGTGAACTCCACAGCACTTACCCAGATGTATATGATACAAATATTGTTCACTAAATTCTGGCTCAATGCTGTGAGCACTGTTTAAAGATTAACTCTGGTGTTTTCCTTGGGGCCTCTTTGAAGTGGACTTACTTCAACCCCTGCTTATCTTAATTAGAAAGAAATCTGGAGGAGTGAAGTGGTCCTCTGGAAACAAGCACCTCCACTTTTCAGCTCCCTAAAGGCCACATTGCAGCTTTACCAAGACTTTAAAGCTTCCTAAATCCAATATTTACTCATGTCATGGTGGGAATGTATGCAGTGTGAATTGTGAACATAAATTATTTTTTCCTGAGGTTTGAGGGCATTGCTTTCGTCTTTATCCTCCCCAGGAGGATAAAAGCTGGATATGAAAACATGAATAATTTATTCAGTAGATCTACTTTATATTTGCGAACACTGTTGAAAGCAAACAGGTGTTTGACATGATTCATCTTGAAAGGGAGAACAGAGTCTTTTAGGTATAGCTTGCTCTTCAGCATCATGTAAATAATTGTGAAATACTAGTCACCATATAGTGTTCTTACTGAGATGTATGAGGCACTTTGTGATAAAGCTTACCTATAAAAGGTCTTGGAATGTCTCTGCCTGGGTGTTTGATTATAGAGAGACGATCACCTACAATTTATTTCCCCGTATCCTCGTCTTATGCTTTAGATCAACTCCATATCAACAGTGTAACATTAACAGACTATACCAAAGTCTGTGCCACTGTGGCTCAGATCCCCTTTTCTTTCCATTACCTCAGGAGCAGAGGAGGGGCTCTTTCACGACTCAGAGATCACACATGCAGTGTTTACTGGTGGCATGCGTGCCATGCTGCTGGCTCTTATCCACAGGGAGTGGGGAGGTCCTGTCATACACAGGTCCTCTGTTTCCACGGGATTGATGTGGAACACACAGGAGGCAAAAATCCACTGAGGTAGACCTCCTGAATACATGACTAATTAAATTTGTAATCTGTGACAATTTGTTTCGCTACTCTCTATTGCCAATAGTTATCCGGCCTATACTCAAATAATGGAAGTGTTTATTTTAGACAGAGTTGCTGCTCTAAACACAGTGTTGGGTAACTGTTTCCAGTGTTCTGCCAGAAGTTCACTTAAATTAAGTTTAATCATTTAAATTTTCCTTGATTTTGTTTTCACTTTTCAAACCTTGAAGCAACATTTTGAAAACTTTTTACAGAAATCTACAAATAAAAAGACAACTAAAAGTGGCCTTCCTATTGTTACTGCCTCCTAATGAACTGAGATCACTTGTTTGTGATCTTATTAAGCTCCTGACTCACTTGCTTGGTGTTAGCTAGCTTAACATGTTCGACATCAAAAAACACAAAAAAACAAAAAAAAGTTTAAGTAAATCTTATTTTAATGTTTAACACTTACGGTGATTCCAGAGGTGCTGATAACTGATAAAAACTAATAA
This sequence comes from Neoniphon sammara, assembly GCA_900302535.1. Taxonomy (NCBI): domain Eukaryota; kingdom Metazoa; phylum Chordata; class Actinopteri; order Holocentriformes; family Holocentridae; genus Neoniphon; species Neoniphon sammara. The sequence continues at coordinate 3,570 of OMKZ01006492.1, read as the reverse complement.
GGATGCAGAAACATGATGCAGATCCACAATGTTGATTTAGGTATTTGTGGGGCGTCCCCACAACCTCACATGTACTGGTTTTGCTGACATCAGTTCATGCAATAATGTTGAAACAACAGGAGTAAGGAACAACAAATTAATAATTTACTGGTTACTTAATTTGCAAAATACTTCAAAGTAAGAGAAAATTGTCATCTTTAATACAGAAAAGGAATGAAATGTTACAGGTACTCCACTTCATTTGAGCATTTTGGTTTCTAATGATCTCAAACCGTAAGCATCAGTTGATTCTACAGTGAAGTTTTAAAGTTATTTAGCAGACTTTTCATTTTATTAGTTTGCCATTTCCCACATAATAATTTACTGAGGGGATAAACATTTTGGTGCAGCCCTGGGAAAAATCCCCCCTTGCACAGAAAGTGATGTGTCTCACATTACTGTGAGCAGCAACAGTGGTTTGTTTGGGAGAAATGGAAGAAGAATTGGGCAGTTAGCATGACCAGTGATAGCCAATCAAAGGCAAACAGATAACCCTCTGAAAGCTTATCAGAAGAAAATCCAAGGAAAAAGATGTTCTGGTGACACTGCCAAATTTACAAAAAATAAGAATCTCACGGACTACCCCTTTAAAGGCGATAATAAGACCAACTCTGCTCTTAATATCAATTACAAAGTAAAAAATGCTTGAGCTACAAAGGGGTCAGTGATTCATGGACATTGTTGTGTACAGCTGGGTTGAAGTGATGCTGCTGAAGTCAAATGATCGCTGCAGTTTCCAAATGGAGAATGTAATTCTGTGTGTACATGAGAATTTTATGAAATTTATTCAACTGAATTATTCAACTGGTTTGTTTGCAGGAGAAGGAAAAAAATGGTTTGCGGTCTCCTTGCCGCTCATGCTTCGCACTGTCTGTGCCCTTTCGTCCCAATTACGGCTTCATATTTGGATCTATAAGTTTAGAAACTTCAACATCTGTCTTCTGTATTTCTGCATGCTGTTTCATCTCAACACTGTTAACAAAGCCCATTATTGCGGACACCCAGAACTGTAGAGGAAGGTACATCCCGTCCTCTGGTTTATCTATCAAAGTCCCTCCAAGTGTTCATGATAAATTAATGAAAAGTATCCGACTAAATGATTCAGCTGATTTGTCCGTTTTACAGGAGATGGGAAGGAGAAATAACACTTCCTGGTCTCCTTTTGTCCTTGCGCTTCACACTGACTTTGTCCTTGTTCTATTCCTGAAACCCAGAGACGTCATTGGTATTAAAACCCATTTTAATCCATGCGAGGAAATGTGT
>OMKZ01006489.1:8726-19330 GCA_900302535.1 Neoniphon sammara | reverse complement strand
TGTCAATTTCAAAGAGCTGTTTTCATGTCGAAAAACATTGTTTCAGAGATATAGGTTCACCTGTGCTCTGGCACAGTGCTCTTTGTCTGCCATGTCTAGCAGCCATTTGATGCCCACTTGGTGTCACTTGGTGTGTCTTGTGATGAAGCCATTATGTTTTCAAGGTGAGGAGATACTGTCAAAGCCCTTGAATGTTCCTTGGGCTTTGACTGGCAGGCGTTGTCACAGAAGATGAGAAGCTGTGGGAATCGCACACCAAAGAGAATCTATTACCCGGGATGGGATGGCGTGCTTTTCACTATGTGTCAATGCAGTCGGCCATCTTGCCGGCTCCGTCTGTAGAATATACTCTCTCCTCAGTGCAGCAAGAGAGCAGCTTTCAGCATGAATTTAGTTGGCTGCTAGAAGCAGATCATGCTGTTGATGGGTATTTTCTTTTTTGCTCGGTTATATGCTATCATAAATTATTGGGTAAGGCCATGAGATTTAAGTCTTGAAAAATGTTCATCAGCGGTAGTGGGTAATCTCTTTTGTGATACCTGTCAGTCAACATTACATCACCGGCAAACTATTTCAACTTAAATGGTATCATATAAAAGGGGCAAAAAAAAAAGAAAAAAATAGAGAGAGAAAAAAGCAACCGATGTGGAATTCAAAACTCGGCCGAGTCAATTCCCTGCTTTCTTGTGGTGTTGTGTTGATTTCTTCCATTTCAAAAGCCTCTTTAATACAGAGAGACTGGAGGGTCGATGGGTTGAAGGGAGAGAAGGAAGCTTGTTGTTGATCAGCCAAGCAAATCAGATCTTGATATTTGAAGAGTGGAGTTGTGATTGCTAATCACTCCACTGCTGAGTTTTAATTAGGAGAGTCATAAGCATTCTGTCGTTTCTCAGCCGAGCAGAGTCGAGCTTCAAACATGCTTTAAGGGAAAAAACAATTCATTTTCTTACTAGTTACAATATCAAAAAACTAGTAAATGTTTTTGGGTTCTGTGTCATATTTTATTCTATGTACTTTGCAATAAGTTTATCTGCATAGTTTTTGTTTCAGTTGATGTGCACAGTACTTGATACTGTATCTGGGCTACCCATGCCCTTATTAAAGAGGAGATAGACATATTTTGAAAACAGAAGTCATGCATGAACACTAATAATTTGTTTATAGTAAACAGAAAAAAAGAAGACAACCTGATTCTGATCTAAAGCTGTTTTTGTCTGCTTGTAGTTAGCGATATAGATTGGCCAGAGCTTATTTTCAGTGGCTAGGTTTCTGTCCTGTGCTCCTAAGACCTTTGTTAGGACGTTTTAATTACAGCAGAGCTGGATGTAATTGATCTAGGCTTAGAGGGATTTCACTGTCAATGAGAATGAGCCTAGGCGTTAATACAGCCTAGCAAATGCTTCCACCTCTTCTGCTGCACTCGCACAGCCCTGGCAGAAAAGCGAGGAGACGTGCCTCCCGTTCGCCGTCCCTTAATTCAGCCAGGCATCTGTCTTTTATGTGTAATGGTTCAATCAGCCTCATAGGGCCAGCTGACACAACGGTGTGGGCGAGTCTTCCTCAGCCTCCGCTTTAGCATATCTGTTGCCAGCATTGTTGCCACCTGGAGTGTCCTCTTACGGAGCACTTTCTTCTTGGTTCCGTGTTGTCACCCACCATCTTTAAATTTTTATCAGGCTGTTAGATAATGCTTCCCGATAAGGGTGAATTATTGATGGTCTTGTTCGTATGAGTGGGACAGGGCAGGCTTTTAACTCTCTGAGCTGCTGGGTCTCTTATCCGGTAACTAAGGGACACAGCACAAACACCCAAAGGAATGATGTACCGTAGGAGGAAAAAAAAAAAACTGAGGCAGGGTGCTGAAAATAAAATAAAGAGAAGCATGCATCCTTTACACTATTGTTGGGCTAAGCCACGGCACAAGGGAAACTTGGCAGCAGAGAAAAGCATTGCATCTACAGAAGCTTTTTTTCTGTGTTTGAAGCATTGAGAAGTGGTGTGGCGGACGTTTATTTGGTGCTTATTTTGTTAGTTTATTTGAGATTTGTAGGGAGTACACAGAGAAGTCTGGATCAGGTTTCTTGTTGTTTTCTTTTAAAAAAAAGTTTCAAGGCAGCTCCTTTTTTTTTAACGGGGGCATATCACTCAGTTTAAAAACTGGGATGTGAAGCTGTCAGAGGAAGAGCTAAATAAGTCGATTTTTGAAGGTTGAATCTTAAGATGAAAAAGCCTCGGAGTGGAAATTATTTGTTCGTTTGCAATTAAAGATCGAAGAGGCTGTGAACTTCCAGGTGATGCAGAGCATTCAGAGTCAAAGTGATTCTGATTAACTTGTGCAACCGAAAGAAAGCATGCAGGATTATTCAGAATTTAGGAATGGACTTATATGGTCATTCGTTTGAGGCTGTGTGTTATTTCCTTGGTCTAGGGCAGTCCAGACGGTATTTGTGAACATGAGCAAACATTTTTCACAGGAAGGAACCTCAGAGCCAAGAAACTAATCTGCGATATTACGGCAGTCTGGAGACTGTTAATAGCTGCTCCATTGACAGCAAATGGGAAACTAACATTCTGGATAAGGATGTTTCAATCCAGTACTTTCTTTGTCCCTGATAGCAATCTGCTGATGCCGAGTCCTGATCTGATATTTTTGTAAATAATTGAGGCATTTAATTTTGACCACTGCAATGTGAGGCAGATTTCTGAACTTCAACTTCTGCATGTGACTTTACTGCAGTCACGTCTTTCAAAACAGTACAAAGGGTTTTCAGCATATTTTGTTGTACAGTAGCAGCTACCAAACGCCCACATTTTCTACCAAGAAAAGTTTCTCATGCATTGCAATAAATTCAGTTATGATCCTCTGTTTTTTACTCTGGCCAGACTGCTTATGATCTACTAACTGGGAGAACTTGTATTCCTTCGGATAGTGTTTTTTGAGCGCCTGGCTAAATTAATAGTGCTGTAATTACCTCAGCTGCCACCGCCCCTTGCCACGCTTGTATTGTAAATAGTAGCCTACAATTAGCTGCTACCAGTCTGCTGTCCAGCTGCTTTAAAACAGACTTCCGTGAGTGGTGGACAACAGTTGTTTACGGAAAATTATGCTTTACCTACCACGGTTTGCATAAATAGCAAATGACGAGGCGGAATTAAATTGGTCGAAATGTATTAATAAATGGATCAGACGTTGATTGAACAACCTGTAGCCTATGCAGGTCATTCAGCCACATCTGATACTGTTATCAACATCAGATTGGCGCTTTCCTAATTTTGGAGGCACAGAGTGCTTGTATGAACTTTTACAGCCAACCAAGCTGCATTTTATTGTACCGACGAGATCAGTTTTGTACAAGAGAATGTTCCCAGGAGATTGTCCTGCTTCCTGAGCTCCATCTGAGTGGCAAAAGAGTCCATTTTCAGCTGAAAATTGATACATTTCACCATGCCTTTGTAACAGACATCTGTCTGTCAACGTCTCAAAGATTTTATGCATTTAAGGCATGAAGGCTGGCCAGTATTTCATGCCAAATCTAAACTCAAATTTGAGGTAGCTTATATAGTCGTTTGTTGCCTATGTTGTGCAATTATGTTTTAGGTTTTTTTTTGTTTGTTTTGTGAGTTCATTCTGAATTGTTGAAGCTCAGGTTGCAACTGTAAAGAGTCTCTACAGTTCAGAAAAGTATGTTTTCAGTGCTTTTTTAATAGCAGGGATCTGTCTCGCTGCCATGAATGAAGAGCCATTTTAAGCCCACTGCCAAATCTGCACTGGTCCACCTTTCAAAATGAAAATGAGGTAGTTAACGGCTGAATCAGGGGTAGTAACTCCAAAATAATAACCTGGGACTGTCTCAGCGAACACGGGAAGAAAACGAGAAAGAAATGATGCACACAGAAACAGGATAAACAAGTCCAGCCAGCTTCTATTTCCCATTGGAAACACAGCTTGATGCCTGATTCATTATTCCCAAAGAAATACACACAGCACCATGGACAAAAAAGTAAAAATACCCCACAAAAAAGGGTTGAACTTTGAAGTAACTAAATCATAATTACAGCGACAGCTACGCACGTGAGTCTTATGATGCTGAATGCCAATTAGTAGTATGCATCAGCTTTAAAAGAAGTCTGACAATTACCCGTTTTCAAAGTTAAATGAGGCGACTAACAGAGTTGCAATCAGTCAGTGCCCAAATTACAAGAGCATTGGTCACAAAAGCTGCAAGATGTTTTAATGTGGTAAGGGGCACAGTCTGGAAAGTTATGACAGTATTTGCCAAACACGAACAAACTGACAAATAGGGACTGTGGCTGTCAGTCAAGGCTCACTGACAGGGATAAACAGACACTTTCCAGGGTAGCTGGTAAACACCACAAAACTGTGGCCTCAGAATGACCACAGGATTGAACCAACACCTCTGTGACGCACTGGCAAAGCTGGTATTTATGGTAGGGACGTTGTTCAGAAACCACTTTTGTTAAAAGCCAGAGCACGAAGACCTGTTTCCTAGTGTAAGAAGCACAGACTTGTGTCTCTTTTTCCTACATCTGGATGGGTTTACTTTCGGAGCGAGCCAAAAAGACGTGTTCAACCTTCAATTTCTGCTGCCAACTGTTAAACATGATGGTGGTGGATCTGTAATAGCATGGGCAGCCATCTCGTGGGAGTCAGGACGGATGATTGCTCCGCATGGTTGCGTAACCGGCAGAAATATGAGGCCATTTTGCAGGACTTGGTGCACCCTGTGATGCAGCGTTTACATGAAAACCCGGATGACATCAAAAGCCTTTCGCGGTCTATCCAGTCATCAGATCTAAACATCCTTTAGCATCATGGGAATTTCTGTGGCACAGAGTGTGAAGTCAGTTTTCGCCTCAAAGAACCAGAGGCTTTCCATCTTGAAGAGTGGCCCAGTATCCCATTATACACACCTCGGGACCTGTATGACTGCATTCCAGGGATTGAAGCTTGTCTGAAGGTAAAAGGCAACCCCACAGCTTAGTTGGTTTTTGATATTCATATATTACTAGGTGTTATGTTGCCCACCCAGTGTATCTCTCCCCAATCTTGGGGAGGGGGTTACTATTTAAGAGATCCATTATGAGGCACTTGCCTCGGCATAAGCAGCTCTTTTTGTTTACTTTTCCAAATGGTATTCGTCATCCGTTGTGTGCATGCAGCACGTACAGAGTTGAGTGCATAAATGCGCACACGCTGCAGAGACTTGTTCCTCTGACTGAGACGTGTGTGTGTGTTTATACAAAACCTCACACACCAAACTCACGCCAACTCTATTTGATAAAAAGTGTCACACGAAGTGAAAATTCAAAAATCATCACCTTGCTAATGAGTGTACACTGTAGCAGCAAAGGGAGAAAAAAAATGTATTACATGTCATCACCAAGCTCAATAAATAAGACCACACACACAGTCTACAGTCAGTATGTAGTGCATGTGCAGGCCATGTATAGGTAATAAAAAGCAGATTGGGTTTTTGACAATGTGCCATGCCTGATGCAGAAAGGGGACGTGGGAGAAAGAGGAGAGGCATAATTAAGCCACTCCTGCAAGGTGGCGATACCAACAGAATGGATGCATTAAGGTGTTACTGTGGCAAAACAGTCACAGTATTAAAATTATTTCCAGTTGATGGAAGTCACATGTTTTTTAAATAGCCTCTAAAATCAACAGGCAAAGAAAGTCAGGATATTAGAAGAAACAGAGCAGCTTGTTTAAGGGATGTAATCATCTGGTGAATATAATGTTTGTTTATATTTTTTTTGAATAAAAACATTCAAATAAAGTCCAAACCTGTGACACAGGACACTTCCAGTGGTGATGGAGCTGTTGTTAGTTATGCAGTGATTATTGATGCAGTTGTGTGGTTTTGGAAATTGCCAGTGTTGTATGGAGATGCTTGCATAAGTAACACCTGAATTCATAGTAGGGGCTGTTATGTGAGTTGTAGCTGTGGTTAAGTTGAACAGGCAAAACTTTTTTAATGCTGGAAACATCACAAGTAGAGGTCTCTCACATTCACTGCCTTCAGTAATGAATGAATGAATGAAATAGTGGGCCAGAATTTTGATGAATACTGAAAATTTCATTTTCAAAACTTGTCTCTCGACTGCGCTGCCAAGTACTTGCCCCCGGAAAGGATTGAATTTTGTTTGCTCGATACGCATACAGTACATTTCCTAGTAAATCAGACACTTTACTTGCCGTTTTCAGTTCTTGGAAATAAATGTGTCAGTATACCATTGTACTACTCAGTCGTCAGGCCTATTCGGGCAGGATTAGTTTTATAGGGGAAGGAAGGGTAATGTAATCATGTTTGTAATTTAGTCCTGTCCGAATCTGCCATGTCAGTAATTTGTATGGTCTGTGCATGCCTGCAGCAGGAAAACTCCCGGCCTCCCGTGCCTCTTATAAAACGTTGAGCAGAAATAACCTCAGGTAGAACTTGTCCTGTCTGGGCTGACATTCATGAGACTGTTGGCTAATACTGTGTCTTATTTCTTTGGGAAACAGCTCTTCACATTCTTCTGGTGCTCACCCCCACGCTGAGACCAGCCCCAGAGTCTCAACGCTGGTCCAGATGCAACTTTTCTTCGCTCTCGCAACCACGCTGTTTTGTTATTGTTCGAACATGTCGCCCGCAGTCGTAGAAGTGGAGCATGATTCATGGTTCGCTTTGGGTGCGATGACAACGTGTAAATGAAGCGCACGCTCTCGTCTCTGTAATTTTAGAGGCTGATTACACGCATCTTTTATCCCGTTCATACTGTTCATTAACATTACACATGTTTTGTTACTACTTCAAGCACATTCTCCTGCCAGTTCATTTGGTGAATGTCAACACATCACCTGGAGTCAATGAAACTTGAATTCTCCCGGTCCTTGTCCTTGAAATGTGTTTACATGATCGCTGAATGAATGAATGACACTTTGTTGTGTGTTCCACTTGTTGTTGTGAATTTGTGCGCCGTTGCCAAGCCAATCTCGGTTACCCTTGTAAATTGTGATTAAATATTTGAGTGAGCTGGGGGTGGGCTGCGTGTGTTTGTGTGTGTGTGGATAAAGAGCGCGCAGGGGAGTGCAGGCGTGGAGGAGGCGAGAAGAAGCGAGGCTTTCAGTGAAGATACGACGAGTCTGATTGAAAGAAGAATCTCTCTGTTGCATGTCAGTGTTGAGCTGCTCTCTGCTCCTCTCTGGTGACCCCACTGCTTAACCAACTGCTCTAAGGTCAGCCTATTCATTTCACTGCCAAGGAGAGATGGCTGCTGGCTCAAAGAGGAGCGTAGCCTCTACTCCAATATCTGTAAATGAAACTGACATTTTTGTCAGCTTTTTCCCCCAACCTTTCAAATTTGTAGTCCAGTTTTTGCAGAATACATTTGGGCTCATTAACACCAAGTAACCTTTACAAACGGACCTGGTGGGGAATTGAAAAGTAGATGTGATGCCAAAAGATCGATTTTGTCATGGTTTACCCAGCAACCAAACAGCTCGAGTAACATCCAGGCGGGTAAAAAAAAGTTCATAAACGAACACTGGAAGTTGTTGGTAATAGCGGTGATGATAATGGTCACAGGTAATAGAGCGCTTTCAGTAGGTTTTGCTTATATCAGTTGATGTAGACACAAACTCTCCACATTCACTTTAACCCTCTTTACAGTACGCCCGTCTGACCCCGTCACACAGCTCTTTTCAAGGCTACACACCAGCCTCTCTTTATTTCACTCGACGCTAACCTGGTTGCCCGGCCCGGGCCCGCCTTCTTTGTTCTGTTCACTTTTCTAAGCTTCTTTGCTCGCCCCTCTCTGTTTCACTATGTCCATCTGCCCGCTGGCACTGCATCTTATCTGCTGCCTCAATCGTTTGGCCGAGAGCCTTGGAACACACCAACGGTTGTACGCTCTCAACAAAAATAGTAAAACATCGCACCTTTAGAGGTTCTCTGGTTTGCCCCTGGATAAGGAGAGCAGGCAAGAACATGTCAACACAGAAGCATGTTTTCAATTTATCAGAGGTTTTGGTGCCAGCTAGAACCATTTCAACAGAAGGTAAGAAGACGTGAAAACACAAACATTTAGTTTGCCAATATATCTTGACTTGGAATACTACACCTTTTTTCAGGGAACTGATTCAAAAGAGAATGTTGTATTTTTAAGTGTTGCCAGTTTTTGAATTGAGGTGTCTGTATATCCTTAAAAAGTCTTAAAATTAGTTTTATAAAATTTGGCCTTAAAAGCTATCAGCTAGTCTTAAAATTTAATTTATGATGTCTTAATTTCAACATTTTTTTTAATCTAATTTTATTTATCCATCTATTTCTATGTGTCAAAATGAGTCATGTTGTTCTGCCTCAGAATCAACATTTCTGATGTTTTCAACGTTTCTGATTCTGTAAAACTCTAAGCCTACTTATACTTACCTGCTACACTTACCTGTGGGGAAAATGCCTATTGTAGATTAATCCAATCCAATTCAACAAAATCCTTGTACTTACCTTTGCCAAGTTCTTTGGTATTAGGAAAAAAAAGTCAGGGTTAGATTTATTACAGTAGTGCCTTGCTATCTAACCTAAAGGAAACTGGTGTAATTACAGTTCATAGAATCATATAATTAATCATCAGCCATATTCCTACTTAAAACCTATTATCTGTACTGGGCCAAATATATAATAATTATCTTCATATTCACATGCAGTGCTCACTGAGTAAGAAAAAGATCACTTGTCAAAAAATCTGTCTTAAATTTTGTTAAAAAATTTTCTTAAAAAGCGTAAAATTTAACTCTCTGATTCCTATAGACACCCTGTATGAGTTCTATAATGCATTTACTTATTTACGCATCTTAAAAATTACCGTCAGACATTAAAATGGTTCATTTTAGAGCCAGCCCTGCTCTGATGAAGTGCAGAGCTGTATAGCCAAGACATTTGGAAATCCTGTTTTAATTCATACATCTCCAAACCGTGGCCATGCCTGTTCATCCTCATTGATTTCTGCCCCATGCCAGCTTATCTTATTAGCTCTGTAATGAGCAAACATGCCATCCCGAGGACTTTGTCTGGTGTTCGCCCATCTCTGTCACCGGCGGTTTGACGAGAGGCGCTCTACATCACCGGTGGAGCCAAGGAAATGACATCATGTTCCTGAAGGGGTTGAAAGCGCAGCCCTGACAGGACTGTAATGACAAAAGAGCTCCTTGGGAACATCGGGGTGCACACAGGACAAAAATGTGTCTGGAGGCTGTATTTTCTTAGTTCCTGTAGCTCCCCACTCCCACTCCTAGCCCATCAACCATCTCCTCATGTTTGAAATTCCCCTCTCACGTGTTTGTCCTTTTTTTTTTTTTGTCCTGAATGTAGGGCAGGGGGGTGTGGTAGAAAGTTCTCCAAATTAGTAGTTATTCAGCGAGTGGAAGACAAATCATTGTGCTGGCACAGTCTCGCTCAACAGTCCCACATCTCTATTTCACTTGTAGGTTTTCAGCTTACACTTGGACTTGTGCATTAGTTTTGTTCCAGTCTTAGTTGATATGTATGTATGCACTCTTTATCTCTCTCTTCTCTACACTGACAATTGAAAATAAATTAACATTCCTGGGCTTTATTTTTTTTCTTCTCTAAGCCTGTGGAGAAAACTTGGAGGCGAACCCAGGAGGTCAAGCCATACTCACAGGCTGTCAATCCTCCTCGGTGACCCCACCGCCCCCTTCTTTCTCCTCCCTTCCATTCTTCTCCTCCTCTGCTCTCCCTCTCCCATCCATTCAGCTCCTCCCGGCTTAGAAACCCCCCCAAACTCCCTCCCCTCTCCCCTCTTTCTCTCCCCCCTCTCTCTTTCACTGGACGCCTCTCCAGCTTGAGTGAGGCAGGCACAAGCTTTGTCAAAGGAGCCTCACATTCATTCAGCTGGCTGTCGCACACAGCCTTGTATTTCATGCTAAGACATGTGGGCTGTCTCTGTCTGTCCATTTGTTTTAATTATATTTTAATTGCCTGCCTTCCTTCTTAAATGCTTGCTTATTATTTCTATCATCCTGATGTGAAAAATTTGCTTTGGACTGTGATTTTCTCCATTATCTTAACTGATGATAGATTTGTTTCCTTGGATTTCCACTGTGTATGGATGAGAAGGAAAGAAAAACAGATGTTGTGAATGTTTGCATATCATTATTCATTTCTTTGGGAGAATGTTTTTTTTGTTTCTAGAATGATGTACTGTTAATGGCAAATGCAAACCTGTGGGAATATATGTTATTTTCTTAGGGAAAAGAGGCGCTCTAGGTGCAGATGAAAATTAGTAACTTTTACTCTTTCTGTGGTCTTCTGGTATACGATGCACTTCAGCTCATTAAATTTAGTGTAGCTGGTGACAGTCACAACTGTGTACTCTTTCTTTTTCTTTTTTTTTCTTATCTGCCTCGGTGGAACATGATGTGAGCATTATGCGAATATTACTGGCCGAGTAACAAGTAATCTCAGCTCCCATGCTTCAGGGAGTCTGGTGTAGATAATTTCTCGGCGCAATCTCTAAGGGGTTAACGATGCCGCGCTTACCTCTTTAAATCATTTTCTGCTTCACAACATCCCCGA